>VDFB02364011.1:0-16373 GCA_007258455.2 Sequoia sempervirens | reverse complement strand
CTACACTTTATGCGGTTATGGATGTTACTTGTGAAACATGCACAATCTTAGGTTATTCTTTCTCTTTATCTTTTTTCCTTCTCCAAACATTCACATTTCTTGTCTTTTTGTGATGATTCAATGGTTCCATTAAATTACTCTTACAATACTATACTTTTTGTCCAACCTCATCATATCTATAGCACATGAACTTGTAACCAGCATGATGAGTAAAAGAACTATAGTCCCTTAACAATCCATAGACACTTCTTCCTTTTGTCCTACAATCTTTTTCATTGCAACTAACTTTGTTACATGTATTATTGTAATTCTTCTTTAAGAACCCACAAGAACTTTTATTCTTGTTCCATTCAAAATTATTTCTTGTGTTATTTCTACACTCCCTAGCCATATGACCTTCTCCTCAGTCCTTGCTTGTGATTATGAACTCTTTTGTATCCTTCTTCATTTTTGTTCTGATCTGCAAGTCTTTTGTGAGTAGTGCTTTATTCTCCTTTTTTATATATTGCCTCTTTTGATGAGTTTGAATCCATTGGTTGTTTTATGGCATTCTTCTTGGACAATGCATAATATTTGTAACTATTTTATGCTTCATATCCTAACCCAAACTTGTTTGATAGTGACCTTTGACTTAGAATCATTTTCTCAAATAACTTCATGTTCTACTCATTTTGAAGACTCCTCTTCAACTCCTACATTACCTTATCTAGTTCTTTTCTTAGAGACAACACTTCAACATCTATCTTTTTAAAATATTCCATTTTGGTTTGAAATTTTATGCTAGTGAATTCTTCAACTCTTCTAGACTCTAGTAGTTGTAACTTTAGATACTTAATAAGCTTATTATATTCTTCACACTTAACTTTCAATATTTCTGCTTCATCAAGAGATGGAAGTGTTTGGTATTAGACTCCTCTTCTTCTTGAAGCTACAACTTTAATCTTTGGTTCTCTTTTCTAAGTTTCTTGATCTCATCTAGGGCATAAATGGGTGAGCTTAACCCCCTTGAATAATCAATTAAATGACTTTTAACCTGATATAAAAAGTCACTTTTAAAATATAACATAAAGTGATTTTTGTATTTCTAGTCTTCACAAAGCATAAACCTAGACTTAGGTTTTAGATATTAGGTTATAACACCAATTTCAAATGCTCTTTACAAGTATCAATGTCATCTTCAAATAAACAATGTTAACTCCCAATGTCAATTATGTGAAGTAAACAATGAACAACAATTTTGCATTGTAATGAAGCAACTCTTTGAATGTGCAATAAAGACTTAGGATGAAAATAAAATGAATAAACAAGCTCTTGTCATTGAATGAAAAATCCTGACACTGCATGATCAAGCACTATGATAATGAAGAATCTTCTAACACTGCATTATCAAATATTATTAGACCAATAAACTCACTTTGCATAAAGTTGGCATCAAACACCTTTTTCATTAACAATATCAAGGAAATATACAAGTGAAAATAAGATCTTCCAAAGAATCTTCTCAAGACCTCAAATGCAAAACACATCCTTCAACATCATCAAATGAACTATAAGATGAAGCAACCTCTAAGGAAACTCTATATTAAGGATGAAGAAAGGAATGCAACCTTTGGAGACCATCAACCAAGTATCTTTGACAAACTACTCTAAGCATCTCTCAGACATAAATGAAAAACATCTCTAAACATATATTTGGCATCAATGACAAAAAATGTGAAAATAAACATGATTGTACTATAAAATATTCATCTAGCACTTCATTCCTTTCTTCACACTTATAATGTAGATATTATTAAAGGATTGATGGATCTTTTTAGAAATTATTCCTTAGTTGTATCTATAGTTACCTAAATATTTTTAGAGAGGAACTTTTCAACTATGTGTGAGTGTTTATACTAGTAGGTGAACAAATAGATGTCCTTCCTTCTAATTACTATGTTGTCCAAAATGTGGCATCCCAGAGAGCTAAAATAATTGTCCTAGACACAGGTAATTATACTATGAGAGATGGATAACCATGGGGTTAAATGGATAGAAACCTATCTAATAATAAAATGGGACACCAACTCAATAAAAATCGTGGATTCAAACACTATTCGAGTATGTGTAGGATTGTGATGGAAAAAACAGGCCCTTAAGTGACAATAATTTTTTTTTAAAATCAGAGTTAGGCAACTTGACTTAAAAATTTGTTCGGTGTCATATTTTAAAGCCTTAGGAAGGAATCTATAAATTGAATGGTTCTAAACTGGTTGGTTTATTTAAAAAAATTCTGTTGGTGAAAATTTGAAATTTCAATGTAGTGGTAAATTTCGGGGAAAAAATAAGAGTAGGTGTCTATCACGACCACCCTAACTTTCTAAATAAAATGATAGTATTTTTTATAATATTTTGGAGAATATAAGTAGAAGGACTCATGTCGATGTGATGCATATTTTTGTAATTTTTCCAAGTAAATAGTGAGTATGAATTTTTTATTACACGTTTTAAAAAATATAAAAAATCGTATGTCTGACCACCTTAACTTGGTTAAAACTTCATGAAATTCAATTATTTTTAATCCTATGGTATACGAAGCATAGAATGTGACACATGTTTTGGATTATAAAATGTGATACCATTTGAAAGCTATAGATGTTTTTCAATCATCTTATCAATCAAGACATTAGTCATAATTCTAATAGAAAATGAATAATAATTATTTATTAAATTCAAAGTAAAGGATAATTTATATTGGTGTAAAGCTGAGAATCTCCTTTAGAAATCCTTTTCATTTCATCAATTTTGGGTTAAAAGAAAGTTGTCGGCCATATGGGCGAAGTCTAGAAAAGAAAGGTAAGCTGTAAAACACATTTTTTGTGTTAACTTCTTAGGATTGGCATGTCCTAGCCAAATTCCAAAGCAAGCCCAAGGCTAACCCATAGGCAATAAGCTTTGTGCCAAAAATATTGGATATTCGATTCAAATCGGATATCCAATTTTAAAAAATGTAATATACTTTATAATATATGATTTAAAAAATGCAATAAATAGTTTATAGTTTATTTTAATATATCTAGTTTAGAATATACAATATAGTTACAAGTAATCTAATATATAATATATAATTTATGATAATCTCTTACAAAATTATGTATAATAGTTAAATATTATTTCTATATTTTAGTTAATGTATAAGTATATATATATATTACTAATATATAAAATATTTAAATATTATCTCTCTCCCTCTCTCTCTCCCAAGTCTCTCACTCAATCACTCCTATCTCTCTCCCCTCTACCCTCTATCTCTCTCCCACTCCCTCCCTCCCTCTCTTTCACTAACTCCCTTTATCTCTCTCCCCTCTACCCTTAACCCTTAAACCATCTACCCTCTACTCTCTCCTACCCCCTCTCCCTCTCTTACGTCTCTCTCTCTCCTGCACTCCTCTATATCTCTCCCTCTACTGGCCAACCATGACCTAAATGGTTAGCCCTTAAACTGGCCAGCAAGCCCTCTATAGACACCTAAAAATGACCCTAGGCCCCTGCAGTACTTTACCACTTTAGGTCTGGCATAATTATGACATTTAATTTTTTGTCCTTGGTCCACGTTAGGCTATTGATTAAATAATTCATAATTATTTAATTAATTTGTCAATCGCTTTATTCTTCATGATTATTAAATAGAAATAAATATGAATTTGTTGTTGTGTCATAGAAAAGAACAAGGAACACAAATAATTAAATAATTCATAATTATTTAATCAATAGCTCCATTGCAAATGTAGACATCTAAAAATTTCAAAAATATAGAGTTAGTAACATTTGATAGCTTATTTGGTAACTGATATCTTTGGTCTATGGATTAGAGTTAGTAACATATTTTTGAAATAATATAGATAACTTATTCAAATTTTTACGTCAAGTTTCCTAACTCTGATTTTTTAAAATTTTCATTGTCACTTAAGGGCCTATTTTTTCCATCATGATCCTACACATACTTGAATAGTGTTTGAATCCATGATTTTTATTGAGTTGGTGTCCCATTTTATTATTGGATAGGTTTCTATTCATTTAACCCCATGGTTATCCATCTCTCATAGTAGAATTACCTATGTCTAGGACAACCCAGGCTACAGATATGCGGTTGGGGAAACCCACGTGGAATCTAACGAATATTGTCCTAGACTAACCTAGGATTGTACTTGTCTTATGTGCACTTGCTTACATTCAAAACATTGTGCTTGTCAAGTGCTTTTTGGATTCCTCAAACATTATACACAACATTCACAAATCTGGACACAAACAATCGACCTTAGACAACTCATACTTTTCAACAAAACATCCAAAAACAATCTCAGTCCTCATTTTGAACTTAGACTTTGCATTGTTCATCTTAGTCATCATTTTGAACCTAGACCTTGCATTTATAACATTAATTTCTTAGTCAAACATCATCATCTTAGTCCTCAGTCAACATTTTGGCTTTGATCACCTTGACATCTTACATTAATCATTTCCTTAGACAAACATTATCATCACCTAGTCATCCTAGTCGACATTTTAGGAAACATAGTCTTGCATTTTCATCCTTATTGAAAATCCAAAAAACATAGGCTAGTGTCATCCTTGCATTTACTTGTCATTCTCATCATCCTCATTTGAGAAAATCCCTTTTACGGTTGAGACTAGGCTTCAAAGACAACAATGACAAATGACAAACTTTGGACAAGATTCCAATCCCAACATTGACAATAACACTTATGACATGAACAAACATTGGACCTTTTCTGACCCATTTCACAACATGAACATGCAATCTTCCATGAACATGCCATCTTCATCATGAAACCCTTCTAAACCATTCATACAAAGAGACCAAAATGGATGAGTATATGCAGAAGACTTAGAAGCTGCAACACAAAATCCTGATATAGTCTCCTTTGTATAAAACTCAGTCTTACGCGACCCTCAAAGGTATCTAGCCATGCTTTTGGACCAAGGGGATAAGTTACCACGAGGCTTTGACATAAATAATTTTCCACCTCCATCCATCTACCCTCACCATCAACAGTCACTTGACATAAATCCTACGAGTAATTCACAACAAACGTCCACTTATCACCCTTATCCTAACCTTGACAAGGGAAACCAACTATCCACTATTCCATTCCATGTCTCCACGTCATAGCCTTGTCCTTCACATACTAGTCCAATGCGATTCCCCATGTCCTATCCTAGTCCTTCACATACTAGTCTAGTCCAAGTCCCCACATCCTATCCTAGTCCATCATTCATTAATCCTTTTCAAGTCATCCCCTCACAAGCCACATCTAGCCATGAAAGTTCTATCATTACTCAAAGTCAAATCCTATTGTGTAAACCTAAGAATACATGTCAAGACGAAAGCCCAAAGCATGACCTTATAATGTCACCCTCATGTCAAGAACAGGGTAGTCCATCCCATGACCATATCTTTCAGTCCATCCATGAAGTCCTTCAAGACAATCATGACATCCAAAACACACCTATCCTTAACAACAATTATATTTCTGATTATATCATCCATGACAACCCCATCTTTGACCAAGACCCTACCATTGACCAAGAAGTCCAAATCCATGACAACCCCATCTTTGACCAAGACCCTACCATTGACCAAAAAATCCAAAATGATCCACTCCTTGACCTTTACACCATTCATGATCAAACACTTTCTAACCTTATAAAGGCCTTGACTATCAACACTTTCCAAGATGAGACACTTGCCTCCATGGGACACATAGATGATATTCCTCCAAAACAAGAATCTTCCACTAGGGACATGCTTGCATATGATCAAGTTATAGCTAAAATCATTGGAATCTATGACACTAAACATAATGATGGCTTCAACATTGCCTTGGAAGCACCAACAGAATCATCTGAACCTGACATGTCACACAATCAAACCAAAGATATCAGTAAGGAATATGTCCAACATGATAATGAAGCTAAGACACTTTATCAACTAGGGTCATCTATCTTTGTCAGAGTAGGCTTTCTTGTAGAAAAAAATATTACAAGTGACAGTATCCACATACTTAATGATGGGTTAGCATCTTGCTTTCAAAACAAAAAATACCCCATCACAAATAGAATTTGTCAAAGAATGCAATATCAAGGCAAAGGACTAGGTATACATGAGCAAGGCATTCTGGAACCAATACAGCTTCAAGAAAATTACAGATATCAAGGTTTTGGCTATTCCTCAGTTATTAAATAAAACGATGTTAGTGGTACCTCCTTGATACTGGGGGAAACTTTATCAGATACAAACGTCAAAATGGAGTCCATGATAAATCCCTTGTCATAAGATTGCTAACACCTCCACCCACACCATGAATTGCCATTCCATCATAAATAAACCTCCCCTTTGGAACCAACAAAACAAAAGTCTTACAAGTCAAAAGATCAAAATCAAATGTCAAAGGCCATTGAATCAAACAAAAGGACAAGTGGACAAATGAAATTAAAATGGATCCCAAAGAAAGATGGATCAAACAAATACACCAAGTGAAATACAAAAGTCAATCACAATGTGAAGCCACAAGACAAAAGGACTCCCACATATAACAAATGTCCACCTCCTTCAAAATGGTCATCAAACAAGGCATCTAAGAGTGTTGGTTCCAAACGCCATCCCTCCAAAATTCGTTATACACCATACCAAGTTTGGAGAATAAAAAGTGATTCATCCAAACATCCAAACAACCTTTCCATGTCTACCATCATCTATCGTAATCCTACATCTTGCCTAAAGTCCAAAAATCCCATGTCACAAATCCGTCACATCATGGCAGCAACTCTTTACCACAAGAATTCTCATGGCACTCTATTGTGATGTGTATTTTGATAGGGCCAACCTAGCAATTTAGCGATCACAATGCTATCAATCAGCTTGTGTACAAGCACCACGATCCCGACAAGACAACTCCTTCACCAATGTCATTATTGGTATCATGGCACCAATCTCTACATCGGCACTGTCAGTAGATTCAAAACAATCAGTGGTCATCTAAAGCATCCAAGCTATTCACAAAATCAAAAATAAAAAAAAAATAAAAAAATGTAAAGCATCATCACCCTCATGAAAACCTGCCAAACAGGCGTCATGGTGACACCAAAAAACATTAAAAAAATTTAAAAGTCAACAAAATAGTAAAGAGAAAAATTTCATCCAATGGTGAAATCCCCGCAACAAAGTAATTCTATAGATAAGTACCATGATGAAACCGCAATAGGCTATGTGTAAAAATAAATCATCTATGTGGACTTTTACACTTGGGGAAAGTCGCCCCCATTTTCCCATGCCTCTCATGACATCGACGCTCATCTAACTCCCCATCATTTCCATGCATTTTTCCCCATCTCTACCTCGGTCTTGACATAAAACTAGCACACATAAATCATGCTTTGGGAAAACTATTGACATGTCTATCCTTCGGTCATACACGATTCATGAAACATCATGTCATTGACCATCATAGTCTTATTGTCCTTATACGACATAGTCCTTGAAAATATATGAAAATTCCATTATTCTCATGTCTCCTATCTTTTACTAAGGCCACCTCTCATCCTTTCATGCCTGTCACCTATCTTGGATTTCCCTTGTCAAACGGTCTAAGGGTAATCATCATCCCATCTAGTCCTAACCAAGTCATTCCAAATGAAATGAGTCTAATCCATACAAGAACATTATCCAAAATTTTACTTGACTGTGTTCCTGGCCTGGCTGTAGACCTCCATACTTTCATCACATTATCGTCATCATCCTCACGTTGTTTCGGGATGCGTCCTTCCCACGTCAAACAACGTTGTCATCACCTATCAATTGGTATTCATCTTGACTAGGGGCACAATCATGTTTTTCCATGGATTCTCATGTGTAAGCATCAGTCATATGCATTTGTCACGATCCTCTTAAACGTCAAAATCCAAAAAAATCATAAAATGGCAAAAAGACCAAAAACATCATAAAATGTCCTGAAAAAAGACCAAAACATCATAAAATGTCCCAAAGAAAGACCTTAAAATCATAAAACATCCTGAAGAAAAACAAAAAAACATTCAAATCAATGTCAAAATCCTAAAAATGAAGTCAAAGTTAGTCATGTCAGTTAGTCCATGTCATTTTTGAACTACGTTGTCTCAGCACATTTGCTACGTAGGCAAGACTCATTTTCCATTAGGTCAGTCCTTTTTAGGTTGGTCCAAATAAAATCATGGAATTTGTCACAATCGTCACATCGGTCAAATAAGCCAAACGTCATCAAACTCAGACACAAGACAGTCATTCAAAACGTCAATGTCAAAATTGGTCAAAATCAGACAACACAGTCCAATCAATCATACAGTCAACATCAATCAACTTGCCTAAACATATTAGTCAAAACAATGTCAGTCTCGTCACTCTTTGGTCCTCTTCAAGATGTGTCCTCGGATTTGGACCTCATCAAAATGTCCTTTTCCTTTTTCAGGATGTGTCCTTCCTGACAATAGGCCCTGCCAAACCATCAACACCGTCAAATTGGAAAAACTCTTAAACTGTCAAAACTGTCAAACTGACAAGAATTCAATCTTTGGCAAACAAACATTGGCAAACAAAATTAAATGGCTGTTAATTTTTCTGGTTTATCTTGTCTTATATTTTGACTATTTTGGCTATTTTGTCTTATCGTTTTATTGTCTTTTCTTTGTGGTCATGTTACTAGCTACCTCGAGGATGTCCCATGAAGGGGGATTTAGAGGTGCTGGCTGACATCTCTTGGCCTTATTTATTTTCTTTGATAGTTGTCCTGGTGGATTGTCTTGAAAAAAGATCAAGTAACTTTATCCTTAGTATGAGTTAGGACATATTCCTTGTTTGTGATCGTTCTGCTTTCTTTTCAAATGGATAACCCCACACCTTGGTCTACCGGGCCATATCATGGTGTTTTTTGTCCATTTGTGTCATTTTACCGCCCAATGATGATTAAGAGCAATAAATATTAAAGTCCTATGGCAATGTTTTGAAGGATTTGGTCTAGAAACTAACATGCATCTTCTTTAGTCTTGTCATCTTCTCTCACTCATCTCATATAGGCATTGCATTCATATCATCATCCATATCTTTTGCACTAACATTTATTTGTCTCTTCATATTCTAGTCTTCTCATTAATTTTGAGAGCACACCCGTGTTATTGGAACTTGTCTGTCCTCTTGAGGGGGCATACCGCAACCCTCCTCATCATTCTTCCTCATCTTATTTTGTGAACAAGTATATTTCTTGACTTATTTTCTTTGTCACAATGCGACAAGCAACATTATGACAAAGAGGGGCAAAATGTAGACACCTAAAAATGACCTAGGCCTGCAAGCTTCATTTTTACCACTTTCGTCCTAGCATAATTATGGCATTTAATTATGTCCTGGTCCACATTCCACTATTAATTAAATAATTCATAATTATTTAATTAATTTGTGTCCCTTTATGGAAACTCCCTCGTGAAATCAAAGGTATAATTGTTCTTGTTTTCATTGTTCTTGATAAGATCTGCTATATGCTTTATATGTTGGTTTTTCTACAATCTAACCTTAAGAAATTAACCTAGTTACATTTCAGGAACCCGGACATTCTATAGAAAAAAAATTTGTGAGTTTTTCTTGTTTGCTTTCACCGCTTTGCAAAGTCAAGCAGCTAAGAAGTCATATACAAAACCTGCCAATCTTCTCTTTTGAGCACACAGAAAATGGGTGAATAAAATATTTTAAAATGTTTTGAGTTTTGTAGGATCTTGTTCTCAGCTTTTGAGAACTTCAAACGGTTTGAAATTTCATTAAGATTTAAGAAAGTTATGACCATTTTAGTGATCACGGTTTTTTAAGTTTTAACTATTGAAATGTGAATCTTCTTTTGTTTATAAGACTTTTGTCTTACAAGATTTTGTAAAACGTTTTCTAGGTTTTGAAGGTCTATTTCTTAACTTTCCATAGATATCTACTATTTTAAATTTTTGAGAAATTTATCGCTGTTTTAATTTGCTGCTGTCATTAAATTTTATTTATTTTTTATTTTTATTTTTTGGTTACTAATCTTTGTTGGCAGCATGTGGCGTTGGAGTTTTTCATGGGTCAAAGACAAACATTCAAACTACTAATGTGTGGTCTTGCAGGTTTGAATGTCAAAGACTAAACATCAAAATAATGTGCTTGTCTTTTTCTTAGTATAATACACATTTCATTTTGGTGCAATTAAAACAAACTTGTCTTTATACTATGCCTGATTGTGTTTGCAAAATGGTAGGTGAGTATTCTCTCACCTTGTGAAAACCCGGTGATCAAAAAACTAGACCCATTTTTATCTGTTCTTAACCCCATGACTTAGTATATCGGAGTATCGTCTCCCTTCATGCTTTTAGGCGATCTTGGGTGTAAGAGAAACGGTTACTAACTCTAGAAATTGGGCCTGCCTAGGGATTTCATCACCCCAATGTGACTCAAATCGGCAATGGAGCTAATGTTAACTCCCAATGTCAATTATGTGAAGTAAACAATGAACAACAATTTTGCATTGTAATGAAGCAACTCTTTGAATGTGCAATAAAGACTTAGGATGAAAATAAAATGAATAAACAAGCTCTTGTCATTAAATGAAAAATCCTGACACTGCATGATCAAGCACTATGATAATGAAGAATCTCCTAACACTACATTATCAAACATTATTATACCAATAAACTCACTTTGCATAAAGTTGGCATCAAACACCTTTTTCAATAACAATATCATCAAGGAAATATACAAGTGAAAATAAGATCTTCCAAAGAATCTTCTCAAGACCTCAAATACAAAACACATCCTTCAACATCATGAAATGAACTATAAGATGAAGCAACCTCTAAGGCAACTCTATATTAAGGATGAAGAAAGGAATGCAACCTTTGGAGACCATCAACCAAGTCTCTTTGACAAACAACTCTAAGCATCTCTCAGACATAAATGAAAAACATCTCTAAACATATATTTGGCATCAATGACAAAGAATGTGAAAATAAACATGATTGTACTATAGAATATTCATCTAGCACTTTATTCCTTTCTTCACACTTATAATGTAGATATTATTAAAGGATTGATGGATCTTTTTAGAAATTATTCCTTAGTTGTCTCTATAGTTACCTAAATATTTTTAGAGAGGAATTTTTTGACTATGTGTGAGTGCTTATACTAGTAGATGAACAAATAGATGTCCTTCCTTCTAATTACTATGTTTTCCAAAATGTGGCATCCCAGAGGGCTAAAATAATTGTCCTAGACATAGGTAATTCTACTACGAGAGATATGGACAAGTAATAATATTTATGGGTACCTTCTAGACTTAGAACAAGAAATGAGTAATAGGTTAAACCATGGGTAAATTGATGAGGCTAGTTTTTGGTCTAGTTTTGGGTAGAATTTATGTCTATTTTCTCATAGATGTCACAAAATTTAATGCTTAAGTATTGGTATTGGCATAATGTTTCCCTCAAACCATTGACATTTGACATTACCCTATCTCTGCAAACTTGAATGATATTTGGCATAATATGTGGGTCATCTATATTGATTTTGCATGTGATTAATGAATGTTTCTTAGATTGTTTATTGATGTGCAGTTATTATGCATACTAACCTTGGCTTGCAAACTTAATATGACAAGTCATGGAAGACACCGCTAGTTGGGCATCCACCATAATGTCTAGCTGAGAAATTGCTCCAAGTCAAAGGCAGCCAACAACAAAGATTCTTCATGCAACTGAATGTAACCACCTTGTAGTGGACCTTAATGATCAAGCATGAATGGACATTACTGTTGTGCTGGATCTGCACTTGACTTGCATGTCTAACTAGATTCCATCCATGTGTAACCATTGTTGCTCCACTTTCTCCATGTTTTCCCTAAATGGCATCCTCCCATTCATGGAGTTGACTTCATTGTTTAGCTATAGTGTAAATAGTAATTTGGTGCTCCTTCTTCAGGAGGTTGCGCAATTTTGCATTGTACTCTCATTTTCAGTGATACAGATACATTACTCTTTGTATGCATGATTTACAGTGAATAAAATAAAGTTATGAGTTCGAGCATCTGAGTTCTTATTAGTTTAGAGGATACTTATCCAAGGGGGCCCACTTCATGAGTAATCTATCTTCTTAGTTTAGCATTAGTTTAGTATTACTTTTTGTTTGATACTTAGTTAGAAATATGGCATCGACTGTTCCTACAGCCACTAGAAGTCCATTCGGTGTTTGTTCCTATAGCCAAAGCAAACATATTAGTTTCATGTTTTTTGCCCAAATCTTTATTCCTACACACATTTCAACATAAGCATAGTTTTTGGTTGATATTCAACATTTTCTTTATTTCCTTTCGAGCAATTTACTTTCATAATTATGTTTCTTATCTATAGTGTGCAATGACTACATGAAGCCCCTAGTGGACATACAGTGCTAGCCCATTTCAAATTCACTTTGTTGGGTTGAAAAGTTAAATGCACCTTCATGATGATTGAATGGCTATTCAGGTTAGACATCTAGTCTTTGAATCATAGTTGTAAAGGCTTAGTTGTGAAATAATTGTAGGAGGTCAACCTTTTTGGTATTGTTGTTAGGGATGGTGTCAAGCTAGGAAGTTTTTGGAGTCATTGGTAGTTTTTGCTATAGTGTTTTTGAAAGTTGTTCTTAGCATATTCTTATTTAGGGAGTAATGACCCCCCTGATTCTTTACCAATTCTTTGTGTGATTTGACTTATAGTGAGTGATACCGCATGCATAGAGGAAGGAGAAGGGATGCTTATGGGAGATTCCTTCCTAACAATCCTCATCCATTCCAGCTAGTTGAGTACTAGAATATACCAGAAGAACAAGAAGAAGAAGATACACACCCCTTTGCAGATGCATATCCTGATCTGACCAGCTCTGAAGTCTCCTCAGAAGATCAAAATCAGCTTGAGAACCCCTTTGTCTTTGAGCCACATCAAGCAGGCAACCAACCAACTTTTCCTTTCCCCATTGCCCATCAAAATGAAGTTTACAACATCAAGAACATCCCTACCTCAACACTCCCCATGTTTTATGGACTTTTGATAGAAGATCTTGGTACCTTCTTATTTGAGTTTGACATACTCTATAGGAGTTATGATTATACTATTGATTCCCATTTGCTTAAGTTATTCCCCACCACTTTGAAAGAGGTAGCACTAATATGGTTCATTAGCCTAGGCAGAGATACTATGGAAACTTGGGAAGATATGAAGACAAAATTCCTTGAGAAGTACAAGGAATATTGTAGGGGTAGTGATATGAGAGGAGGTGACATTTTCAAGATGCAACAGAAGGAAGATGAGAGCTTGGAACATTACATTGCAAGGTTTAGGTTTTTCTTACAAAAATATCCACACCATGCACTTAATGAGGACTCACAAAAGTTTCTTTTCCTGAGAGGAATCAATGATAGCCACATTGATGCTTTGGACCTCATGGTAGGAGGAGATATCTTCCAAGTTCCTTGGGAGGATATCAAGAAAATATGCCAAAATTACTCTAGGGAAGCTTCAAAGAAAGGGAGAGCTTATCAATTTTCCATGGGTAAGTCAGCTATTGATGGAGTTCTAAGAATGGAGATCACTTATTTGCTGGTAGACTTTAAGCAAGATATTATCAACAATCTAGCTACTCAGCTAGATACACTTCAGGCCAAAAAGAAGGAAGAGGAGGAAAAAATGATATTAACGAAGTATTGTCCCCACTACAAACAAAAGAAGGATTGTAGATGTAAGATGGTAGCTAACATAGAAAGCAAGTAGATTCCACCCAAGTTCAAGCCAATCAGATTGAAGAAGACCAATTCTCTTATGTTGCACAAAGGAAGCCTTGGGCTCCAAGAAAAGGTATGCCACCAGATCCACTATCCTATGTTGGACCATATTTTAACCATTATTCATCTGGTAACCAATGATAGCTCCCATATCCACATAGTTATGGAGGATATCCACCACAAGGTTGGAGTAACCCTCCAAACACTTGGCCCAACCATCAGAGTCCCCCATCTCAATGGTAGTAACCTGAGGGGAATTGGCAGTAATTTCAAGGGCATTGGCAACCATCTCCAGGAAATTGGCAACAAATAAATCAATGGAGAGGAGGACAGTAATGGCCTACCTAGAACATCGACTACATGTGGCCACCTTATCAGCCCCAAAAACCTACTATAATGCCTCCACCTGCTAATCCAAGCTCAAATACACCTAAACCAACTCAGCTACCAGCTTAGCCTACACCCAATCCTAATAACTAACCACAACAACTGCCTATATATTCTGTTGATTCGAATCAATTCCTTGCATATGCTGTAAGTGTAAGTGATATCCACCTGCATTTAGGAACCAAGCTACCAACCCCTTCGAAGCCCATCATTATTAAGCTTCCTATGGAAGAGGAGGAGGAACCTCTAAATGATCCTATTCATCCAAATGCACCTAAAAGTCCTGAACTAGTCCAAGCCAAGCAGACCAAGAAAGAACCACCATTTCCTTAGAGACTAGAAGTTTCCAAGAAGAAAGAAGAAAAATAGGATACTACTTTGACATCGTGGACCATCTAAAGCATATATGTGTTCAAATACCCCTATTTCAGGCCATAAAAGATGTTTCAATCTATGACAAAGCTATTAAGGAAGTTTTTCTTAAGAATCCAAGAGGGAAGAAGAAATACCCAACTACAGTCCATGTGGTGGGCCAGCTAGCTGATATCATGTTGGGAAAAGTGACTATTCCCAAGTATAATGACCCAGGTAGTCCTATAGTATCAGTTGTCATAAACAAGATTCAAGTGAAGAATGCTTTGGTTGATTTAGGGGTAGCAATCAATGTAATGACCAAAGACATCCTGCAAAAAATAAATATTGTAATTATGAGATCTACTCCTCCTATCTTGTAGCTTGTTGATAGCTCTACTGTAAAGCCTAATGGTGTAGTGAGGGATCTCATGGTAGTACTAGACTCTTGGGAATATCCAACATATTTTATGATTCTTTCTGCTAAGGTTACATTAGGCTGTTATCCTATCATTCTTGGAAGGCCTTGGTTGGAAACTATAGATCCCTACATTGGATGTCAGTCAGGTGACGTGACCATTTTAGATGGAAGGAGTACTAAAAATTTTATTCTTTAACCACCTACTCAGCCAACTCAAGATGAAGAAGATTATGTATGGCCACAAGTTGGTGAAAAGGCCGAGGAAGTTAATTATGTGGTACAACTTATGATGCTAGGAAAATAATCATTCATGTAGCTCCAAGATGAGGATGAAGTGTTGAATAATATCATTTAGAACCATTATGAAGTGAGGGAAGCATCATCTTCTACTTAAGTCAGGACACTTCTGCTTGTTCTTCCTACAACCACTGTTCCTACAGATGTTCTTCCTGCAACCATTGTTCCTATAGAAGTTGTTCCTATAGATAGACTTCCTATAGCAATAGGTATGTTCCATACATTTCTTTCATATGAACTAAAGGTACCATGTGTTAATGAGGCAGCCATAGTAGAGTTAACTACACAAGTACAGGTGTCAGGAGGAAAATATCTAAATGTTAATAGTAAATTGAATGAAGAGCAACGACTATTGTTGGAAAATCTATTAAGGGCCCATTAGCATGCATTTGCATGGGATTATCACAATATGAAGGGAATAAATCCTACACTTTGTACCCAAAAAATTTATATTAGAGATTATTGCACTTCTATAAGATAGCCACAAAGAAGGATTAACCCTGCACTAAGAGAAATTGTGAAAGGAGAGCTATAGAAATTGCTAGATGTAGGATTTATCTATCCCATTTCAAATAGTCAATGGGTGTCTCCATTAGTAATTGTGCCCAAGAAAGGAGGGAAGTGGCAAGTCTGTGTTGATTATAGAGAACTTAATGCTACCACCAAGAAAGATCACTTTCCTTTACCCTTCATTGATCAAGTTTTAGACACACTTGCAAGAAATAAATACTTCTCTTTTATAGATGGATTCAATGGCTACAACTAGATCCAAATTGCACCAGAAGACTAGGAGAAGACCAAATTTACCTATCCATGGGGAACCTATGCCTATTCGATACTCCCATTTGGCTTGTGCAATGCACCTGCAACTTTCCAAAGGGCAATCATTAGTATATTTTTAGACAATTCTCATGATTGCATGGAGATTTATATGGATGACTTCACTTATGGTGTTGATTTTGATCAAGCATTGGAGAATATCAAGAGAGTCTTACAAATATGTGAGGATCAAAACCTATCCTTAAATAGTGAAAAATGCTTCATGATGATGCAAGAGG
>VDFB02364010.1:0-25304 GCA_007258455.2 Sequoia sempervirens | reverse complement strand
TCCAAGATCAAAGCTATGAAGGAACAAGCACAAAGGATAGAGTCGTCGGCAAGGAAAGATATTCTAAGGCAAGAACATGAAAAAAGAACAAAGTGACCAAGGAGGACATCCAACACTCTGAGGTGGCGCCTCATCATCTTCCAACCAATCAGATTGTTCCAAGTCAACATGTCTAGATTCAATGAACCTGACACTCCACCATGCAACAACTTTCTATTTTATTGTTGGTTCATATTTAGCAGAAGGACAAGTGTCCCTGAATGTAATTTTCTTATTGGTTGAGGAAGGAGTTAGTTGTGACCAACCCTAATTAGGGTTTTATTTTAATCTCGGCCGTTGATCCTAAATCAATCTTGGCCATTAAATTGTAATTGGGGAGCCTATAAATTGAGCTCATCCCTCATTTGTAAAGCAGGGGAGCATGTTGCAAAACATGTTGAGATAAGTAAATTGTTGCATACGACTGCCAAAGTAATAAGTAATGCATTGTTCAAATTGATGGTGATTACTTCTCTTATTTTGGAGTTGGCATGGTTCTTATCCCTCATCATGGTTTAGATTTTATTTCATGTATGTTAGACGAATGCAAGATCTAATAAGTATTGATTTATGGTGAAACTTTTGCTCATACTTTCTTTGAATGGATGATTTTCGTTCAATGCGTAAAGTTAGCCTGAGCTTACTTTGTGGATGCTTAACTTCTGTCTAGGTAAATATTGTTCAATTTGATGGTAGTTATTCATGATGTGAAAATCATAAGCACACTCCCTTAAAGATTGCACCGACTTTGTGTAGTTGTCCTAAGCGCGGCGAAGCAAAGCGTGGTTATTGGTTTCACCAAGTCAATACCGTCTCTTGAATTCTTAGGAAGTAGATTAGAACTACTAAACCCTTATCTCCTTTTTTAGTTTGTTTGATCCAAGACCCAAACAATGAGCTTCATTGCCTAACCTCATTAGAATTGAACAGCCTAGCGTAAGTCCCTTTGTGTATTACCAAAGATATCACAACCACCATTGAGCTTTATCCACATCGTCAAGACCTAACAAAAGAAACCTTGAATTGCCATATGATCTTCGCAATCTTAGCATACGCTGTGGTTTTTCAATAGAGGATAGAGCTGCCTTTTGGACTCTCATGTGTCACAAAACGATCAATGTAGGAAGGAAAATCAAATTACGATTCACCATGTGCCTAGCTAGGGCAAATCAAAATGTAAGTGGAAGAGACATTATGGCCTTCATCGCCAATTGAAATAGGAATCTTGAGTAGCCAAGAGGAGCCTTAGAAAGTGAGCGATCCACTATAGGAAGAGGGGAATGGATTGGGGGAAAGTGTGGAACATTGCCAAAAAAGAGAAGCCATTGAGAGTTTTTTTTTTTTTTTAATGTAAATAATAAATATAATAATTATTAGTGATAAGATATATTCTATATAATAATCATATGTTAATCATTGACGCACTCCTATAAAAACGCTGCCACGAAACCCTAGTGATAGAAGGCAAATGGAGGCTCAAATACATGGCGAACAAAAAAATTCAGATGCCAACAACTTTGTGTGGTCCGTCTTCATTGGTGACTAGTGGACAAGATCCTATGGGCTTATCTAGTGCAAAGGCTGTGGGTTACATTGCGAAGATTTTCTTCTATGCTATGGCATACTCTTCCAAGTTGGTTAATGACCAACAAATGCAAAGATTTCCCCACAATTTTCAAGGTGAAAATCCTTGAGAAGGGAAGTCAAATTGAATTTAAAGGACGTGACTCTTGTTTTGACATTTTTTTTTGTTTTGGCATTTTTTGGAAAAAATCTTGTAGGAGCCTTGGGGAGTACCTAGGGTGGCAGTGCTATGCCTTGGTTGTCCTGCACACCTCCCACTCTTGCTCCTATTTGGTTTGGTGATGGGAACCATAATAAGAGAACTTGGTAACTTGGTTTATTCCTATTTACTTTAGTGTTCCATAATCCTTGAAACTTTATCACTTATTTGAACACCACTCAACAACAATGCTTATTTAATCCATAGAATCATAGTTGGCAGACTCAGACTCAGCAAAAGCTCAATAGACTCAAATTTTTTTACTCGACAATTAAAAAAATTGCTTAAATTTCTTAGGGAACACATTTTTTGCAAAATTCAATGACAAGATGTATCCAATGAGTACAAAAGTGTTTTCTATTAAATTTGATTAGTTTGAATACAAATTGAGTACAAAATTGCATCATCATGTAGAATCTTGATGGCTGATACAATAGATAGCTGACAACTATTATGAATTTATGATGATTGCCTTTGAAAATCATCATCATAATTCATAAATTACATATTACAAAATGAAAATACAACATTTTACATCTTCCTCTTCCCTAATCTATTTAAAACTTGGGTAGAGGTTTAGTTTCTAATCCTTGGAGTCTATTGTGGCTCCTTGCTCGACATAGAAGTTTGTGGCTCGACCTCCATCCTGCTAGTAGATGGCAATGACTCCTCAATCTCATCAATGTCATCCAATCCTATATCTCCTATTGCACCCACATCCTCCAATGTATGAATCTCAAATTCAAGAATCTCGTCTTCATTGAACAATGAAGGCTGCTCATCCCGCCTTGTCTAATCGCTATAAGGATCAATCTCATCCAAATCAATGAGCTCCTTTGATTTGTCCTCTACCCTTCTTGTGCGAAACCAAAGGTTGTATTGCACAAAGACAAGGTCGTTGAGGTGTTTTTGAAGCTAATTTGTTCCTCTTCTTCATGTGGATGGCCTCAAACAAGCTCCAATTGCACTCATAGTTGGATGCACTACAAGGTTGGCACAAAAATGTAGAGGGCTAATCTTTGGAGATTTGGGTTATTTGCACCCCAACCTAATCCACCAAGAATCTACAAAATAAAATATTGAAGAGTTATAAAGCAAAGTCAAATCATATTTTATCAAATTATCAATAGTTCCAATGTTGTAAATTTGAAATTTGTAACTTGTAAGATGCATGCGATATAAAGACTCCAAATAATATTACTTGGTGTTTGAGTGGTTCTTTCTCAAATAGCTAGCTCCAAAGAAAAGAGCCTAACCCTTCCAGTCCTGTAATTATGCAATTCTTGAATAATGAGGTCTCTCACCACAACTTGGGGTGTCATCCTCTAAATGCATGTTGTGAGGCCCTCCATAACCTCTCCATTAGGATTTGAGAAGCTATTTGTATAGAAAAAATAGGGGTTGAGGAAGTACCCTGTTGCATGGGTGGGTTGGCGGAGTTGATTGTTCCACCTCCAATCAATGATCTCCCAAATGGGATCAAATTTGAGCCTGTCCCCCTTGTAATAATTTTGGATGGACTCTTTGGCTCTATCCATGGCCTCATAAATATATCCCATTGGCTTTTGATCCCCATCTACCAAAGGAAGAACTCTAACCAAGGGTTTCGACACCTACAATTTACAAATACAAAAAGATTAAAATTACAAATTTATAATGAAAGACTTAAATTAAAAAATAAAATATTCAATTTGAATTTAAAATCAAAGTTTTGAGGTTACCTTCACAATCTTTGTAGGTCATTGTGCAAAAATGTTGTCAAATACTATGCTTGCAACCCTCTCTCCATTAGGCTTCTTTGAATTTAATGAGCTAGCTATGCTTGACTCACAAACATCTGTTTCAAAGAAGTCAACAAACCAACAATGCTTTGCAATGTTAGGAAAATCGTTGCAAACCTTGTGACACCCAATTGAACCAACTCTTTCCCTTGGGTGTGATGTCACATCAAATTAAGAACCCAAGGGTGATTGTAGATAAATTTTGTTATGCTCCTTGCATCATCAACAGTTGGTCTCACCCAATCAAGTTTGCCTATGTCCTTCAAAAGAAGGTCAAGGCAATATGCTGTGCAAGGGGTTCAAAAGAGTGACCGATGCCTCTCTGAATGCAATCTCCCAGCTGCCACATATGATGCTGCATTGTCAGTTATGATTTGTACCGCATTCTCTATGCCGATCTCCATGACAACTTCAACATTACACTCAATGTTTTTGCATTTCTCACCATTTGAAGCTACCAAAATGATGATAATGATGCTGTTTTTCTCTTGTTCGACCATTGGCACTAGCTATGGAAGCTGCTATTGCTGTCTTTGTTTTCTCCCTTTATAAATTTTTTTCTTCAGCCAATGCCAAGTGTGCATTTATCCTCACGTTTGATCTCTTCTGTGGTGTTGTCACAATGCCTGGCATGACAATGAGTAATGTCTGAAAGATAGTATTGGAGGTGATTTATGCCTCCATGAAGTAGCTTTTGACATCTAATGCAAATAGTTGTCCCAGGTGTAGGTCCTTGTATGCCATATTTCCAAGCAAGGTCTTTAGCTCCTATTGGACAACTACCTATAACTAGCGTCGATTGGGTTGAGCTTGAACCCGATCCAAATCCAAAGATCTCTCTATTTGCCATTCTATCTAACGGTTAACCTACAAGTACAATGTAAAAATACAACATTTTAATTTGTAAATTCAAAAAACAGCTTATATAAATCAACATACGTTAGTTTAAACTTTAAATCAACATACATTCAATATAATCTAATCATTTTATTTCCAAAATTAGGTTAAAATCAAGAAAATAATGTGTATAAAAAAATCAGTGAAGTCCTAAAAAATCAGCATAAATGAAAAAAAATGGTGTTAAATCCAATTTTTTGAAAGTAAATTTCAAAATACTACTAGGTTTTCGGAAATTATGAGTTTTTCATAGCCTACATGCTTGATTTTAGTTGTTAAAATCAATTTAAATGCTTGAAAAAGAAAAACAAAAAAAAATTACATACCTACCCTTGAAAATCTTGAAATGTGCTTTTCAAATTCGCCTAAAAATCCTTCCAAGTAGCTCAAATTTTCTCTTCAACTGCTGTGTAAGGAATAGTGAGGGTGTCGGAGACTTTATAAGCAAAAAAAGATTGTCTTTTTTCCATTTTTGGTGCATCCTAGGAGCATCCTAGGTGTGTCCTGCGTCCATTCAGCGTCTAGCGACTTTTTTATTTGGACTTGCTGAGTTCCTGGGGAGTACTTGCCAAAAAAATGGCGAGTACTCGCCAAAAACTCGACAAGTTTTCTAGCGAGTAACTCGCCATTGAAAAAACTTGGGGAGTACTCGTTGAGTGTGCGAACTATGCATAGAATCATATTAAGTGGCATTGCTCATTCAATGAAGTAGCTACCTTCTGTTACTTGATGACTTACCTTTTTCCTAGGTTATTGTGACAATATATCCACTAAACTTCATTTACCTTAGTAACCATAGACTCCTCAAGTCATTGATTGATTTTGTTCTTGATCTATCCACCCAAGTCCACAATGCACTGTTTCAATTCTCATAATCAATTGATGTTAGGGTTTGTCCATTGGTGTTATGCTAGTGATGGTTACTCACTTGATACATATTGACAATACACTAATCTTTGTTAGGATTACATGCATTGCATTTAGACTAGTTTTGTTAGGAGCTTGTTCAGGAGCCTAATATCTATTTAGTCAAGCAAATTATTGATTAATAATAATGATAACATTGTTGGACTAATCGCTAGCGTCTCCCTTCGGATTCGGGACATGGACTAACCGCCTCCCGTGGATCTGTTTATCTTTGGCGTTTGTATCAGGCGTTAACAAGTCGATCTTTTGGCACAATGGCAAATGTGTTCCAACAAATGGTATCAGAGTTGTGGTCGCGGGTTCAAATTCCCTTGGGTGACGTTGAGGGGGGATTGTTGGACTAATTGCCAGCGTCCCCCTTCAGATTCGGGACATGGATTAACTGCCTCTCGTGGATCCATTTATCTCTGGCGTTTGTATTGGGCGTTAATAGGTCGATCTTTTGGTGCAACGACAAACATGTCCCAACAAACATAAGTGGCAGCTAGCATTCATGAGCAGGGAAATAAAAATTTGAATTATTTGTATACTCAGTTTAAAAGGACAGTTATAATACTATAAATTACTAGATCTTTATATAGACTATACAAGGTTGATTGAACATCATCATGTGCAGATACCCACTTCTTCACAAGTTCAATCTCTGAAATCAACCAACACAATTTTCAAATAGAAAGTGTAAAATGATACTACACCTCTTATGCATGATTCCTTGTAGATTCTGATTTTCCCTGATGTACCGATGAGGTTCATGCATGCCTAATACAGTGCTTTGCAGAATTAATTAGGTTCACATGAATGAGATATTGAAACTTTTTGCATGTATTAGGATATAGTATCTTGATTCTATGTTTATTCTCCTGTATATGTCTCACCTAACTATGCTGCTATTGGAAAAGATTCATTGGGCTACAAGTTATGCATCTCCAAATTTGGATTCAAGAAAATCTTTTGTAGATGTGTAGCACTAAAATCTTGTAATTTTTGATTGGCATTTTACTACCATAAGATTGCATTCAGCAGATTATAAATTTTAATGCTAATTTTGTCCCGTCCATTTAGAAACTTTATATGTTAGCAGATACAATACCCTCACTCAAAATATGTTGTCCCCCATATCCAATATCTATCTGGATTGGATACAACTTATGATCTAATAACATCATCTATTGACCATATACATATTAAGAATTGAATATAAAATTTCCATAACTAAAAATCAGCTCTGAAATGTCCTCAAATAGTTCTTAAAAATACCATCCAGCATTAAGGCTCCAAAAGCTAAAAAATTGTGGTCAGGTAAAAGTTGAGTGGCATCTTTTCATTGGTGTTTCTTTGACATTTTAATTTTTTTTTTGTTCAAATTTGCATGATATGTGATTGTAAGGTAGGGGGACCAACCACACCAAGGTTCCATGTCACAGAGAGCCGAGAGCGGAAGGCTGCACTATCTTACCTCAAGCTAAGCGGGTGTTTTAGGTCAAGGATAGAGAATGAAAAGGCACTCTCAAGTGCTTCTGTCACTCTGCTGATCTGAATGCTTTAATGGGGGTAAATGAGCCAGTTTCTGGAATTCGAACCGTACCTTAGACAACTCTCTGCTCGAGGACGACAACGCAGATCTGGGATGATAGCGCAACACATGGGTGTCTCTCTAGTGCGCTGGTGTCCGTACGGCCAAAAAGTGAAAAGTACAGTACAAGGTACCAGAAAGCCTACTAACGGTCTAGCTAATGAGATTTAATAAACTAAACAAAATGATAAATATGAGAAATAACTATGAATATGATAAAGGAGATGATGAAAACTAAGGTGACATAGCCCAACTCATTGAGAGTCCAATTCGCTAGCAAGCTCCACGCGCATGTACACCTGCACACAACCAAGAGGGGAAAAATATTGGGGCTGTATAAGGGTTTTCCTCAGTCAAACCCCCGCTTTGGTGTTTCCACCTCCACGGACAGCTAGGAAAGCCACGAGATAGAAAATGCGATAAAGGAAATAATGGAAAGGAATATTGAACAAGCACAACAATGTTATGCTACGTAAATCAAGAAGCAATATCACCTTCTCAATCAAGGTGCCTTCAAGCACGTAGAGGAGGATGCAAACTTGGTAAGGTCTATGCTGCCGCAACAATGAAGAAGCAGTCCCTCGGGACACCAAGTCACAACTCCAATGGTGGCAAAAGTGCAACAAGATGGATGGAATTGCTCAAGGAAAATGTTGTGAATTTTTAAGAGAATGAAGGCCAATGCTCAAGAGATCGTAGAAGTATGAATGAATGTGAAATGGATGCATTTGAAGATCAAAATGGGAGGGAAGGAGCGTTTTCGGGCTGGTTGGTCGACACAAAGGCGTTACACATCATGCCCAATGGAGAACGAACGCCCCTACTTAACTCCAGATGTAGGAATCTGTCAGGGACAGCAGCCCAAGACTTAAGGCCCCTCAAAAACCCCCACTGACACAAAAGATAGGTGCCAAGTGGATTCAATGCGGATGGGTGATGTGGAATTTCTTAGTTGGGTTTGATTTTCTAAGGTGGAGGGATGTAAAAAGGGAATTTGCAAGAGGGGTGCAAATTCACTCCTATACAGTGATATGATCCTAGCTAAAAATTTGTAGCTGTATAAAACTTCACAAAGTCTGAAAGAGAAGTCAGAATAGAAGTCTAAACTTGGACAGAAAGTTTGAACAACAGTAGAAATTTGGAACTGAGAACGCTTCAAAGTTCTAAAATAGATATTATATTTAAATCCCAAAATCTGTAATATAGCTGGAAAAATCTGAAATTGCTACATCAGAAAAAATGAATTTTGTAACTGCTAAGGAGTAGAGATTTTGAGCTGCCAAAAAATGTGAACTGAATCATAAAAATGAAACAAATAAGAAACCTTGAAATATTGAAAATGCATTTATTATTACATAAAAAAGAATAAACTTTTCTGAAATCTATGGATGCCAACTTAGGCCCAAATATTTGAGGTAGTATGAATGCTGCCTTTTGCCCCAAACACGGTTATAGTAGACCTGTGCACAACTTCCATTCAAGACATTATGACAGTTTGATGCCTAAGGGCCTATTTATAATTACTCACCTCATAATGTCCCTGCCTTCTCACTAGCAATAGTCTCTCTCTTTCGACTTGTAAAAGAATCACAACCACCATTACCACTACCACTACCAACCATAGAGGGCATATGCATAGTTGATTGTACAATTGTGTTAGTATTGGCACACCAGTAGACCTTGATTCGCCTCCATATGCAATCTATTATCTTCTACCTTCTCGTCCTCCTTTATCTCTTGACAAACCTTCACCCCATGTCTTGTAAAGCCCGATAGATGAGAGTATACTCTTGTATAGCTCCCTCTAAAATCTGTTTTGCAAATGTGACAACCACACTCTAGTACCCCACAAAATTTTCTTTTTATCTATCTAGGGCCATCACAAGTTGAAGAAGAGGTTTTTTGGGATTAAAAGGGCCTTTTGCATAAGGTTTAGAACTTTGGAAGGGCGCTCAAATAGATTTTGTGGCTGTCCCCTTTCACCCAAAGCATTCCCACACCTTGACAAACCTCCAAGTAAGTTTGAAACTCTCACATTTTGATTTTCATTTCTTTCTTCCATCTCATCATGCTCACTACACTTACTGCTGCTGCTCATGTTGTTTTGTTTTGTGAAACAATATGAAAGTGGAAACTGAACAAAAAAAAAAAGGTCATAAATTTCTTCCTTTTAACTTTGAAAAAAAAAACAAATGGAAGATTTACTTACCCTTTTTCACTTCTCTTGCTACCTTGCTCCTCACTGCACACCAATGCTGGGTTTTCTAAGATGACTTAGGGAGGCCTTTTTTTGTTATTTTAGGGCTAAGAGTGGTGTGGGGTTCCACAAAAAATAATAATAATTTTTTTCTTTTTTAAAATTTGGACATTTTTTAAAATTAAAAATGCCTACTTGTCCCCACATTCCTGGAACGTTTAGGCAAATTTTTTTTTAAAATGGGGATGGCTAGGGATGTCCTTGAGCCATCCCCATGTCCTTAGGATGGGTACGCCTTGAAAATCTCAGGGAATGTGTCCCTGGGGAACATAGAATGTTTTTAATGGTTTCTTCCTTGAAATTTCAAGTTGATTTTCTGTCTTTTCCAGACTTGGATGATTCTGCAAGATGAGGCTGCAGCCTCAGATCTGTGAGTCCTCGCTGAGACTCGTTGAGTTTTTGGCAGATTCACACGTCTCGGCTGTCAGACTGAGCTGGTTCTGCAGAGTTGCCAAGCCTCACTTGGGCTTGAATCTGCGAGTCCTTGTTGAGACCCGTCGAGTCTCAACACTATGGTTCTTAGTGTTTGGTGGGAGTGTTATGGAATATCTAGTATAAAATCCCCGCCATATCCTGGCGAAAAATGAAAATCAAGAATAAATCTCAATGAAAAAGTATCCATTATAAGGATGCAAATAGCCCGTCCTCCTACACATGCCATTCCTTGTTTAGCTCAAATTTAGAGGTTTTTGAATAAATAAAGGCTCAAATCCATTTTATAGTCCTCTGGAGGGTTTAAACTTTATATAGCTGATTCTTGGCTGCAGAAATGTTGCTTTTAATTACAAATATGCAGAGGCTGTTATTTATCATCATTGTTTATTAATATTAATGGAAACTCTGCTTTTAGTTACAATTTTAATTAGATTAAAGGCATCTTGAATGTTAAATGTTTTATGGCTTAATTTTTGCATGCATGTGCTTTTCATATATGCTATGTACGAGTCTTTCACATATGTTTATTATATATTCACAGGTATATTTTATTCACAGTTTTCTGTAACTTCGCCGTATTCACATGGATATCACACCTGTAATGTTACCCATACACTGTATATTCAAGCTAAAATTATTTAAAAATTGTAGACAAATAGCATTTGACAATGTTATTCATTCTTATCTAAAGACACACAATAATGTAAGATGCTGGCCCCGCTAATTCTCTCCATGAGGTCAATGAGTTTGTGATAAGTTTACTTGGTGGTTTGCAAGCATTCTTGTAAAACTCTGGGAGTTGCAGTCAATGACTGACAGGGAACACTGATAAGTAAGATTATTTATTGTTTATTTTAGCTGATAAATGGTGTCAATTGCTTTGCTTTCATAATCATATTTTCATTTGGACTATCTGCTTTGTCACTTGTAACATTTAAATTATGATTTAATAAAGAATATAGCATATAAGGTTGCATTTGCTTTTTTGCATATTGGAACTTGGGTTAGGCACCTGAGAACTGGAAAAAGCGGTGCCAAAGCACTGGATTCTGGAAACAAGAAGTTCACCAGATAAAAAGAAGAAAAAATTATCAATCTGTTGCAGAAACTATAGTGCTCAAACGGAACTTTTATTTACTATTAGGAAGTTCAGAATTTCAAAATTTCTGAAGGAGAGGATAAATTACATCAACCCAGCTCCCAAGGGAGAGATTATAAGAGTATCATGAAGGGATAGAAAATCATGCAGGCCATCCCTAACAAGTATCAAATTTATAAATAGTACTTCAAACCTTAAGTATGTATTTCTATCATTTCAGTTTGATTCCTCTAGCTCCTCTGTGCAAGAGCCCTCCTCCTTTACTAATCGTGGCTTGAGAGATTCTAATGTGCAGACAGGCTGCTCTATGGAGATCTTCACCAAAATTTCCAGAAGCAAATACAGGTGCTTTAAAAGCATTTAGCATTCTTACCTTCTCGATTGCCAACCTCATCAATATCTTCATGCAGTAGAAGGAACTGGCTGGCATTGAGAGTGTTGCAGCACAGCTGAGGCTCTTTGCCACATAAAAGGCATTTCTATGCCCAATTGATTAACAAGGATCCAGCAGAAGGTCATGATCACGTCCTTGACATTCACAGATAATTTATCAGGGTCCACGTTTGCAGGATCCAAATTCGCATGGAAGGATTTGCAATTTCTGGAGAAATATAGTCCACAAACCTTGCTGAAACAGACACTGCCTTAATTTCGCTGGGGACTGCTCTTTTAGCTCTTCCCCAGCTGCCCCAACACCCCTCCCCTTTTCAGCATCTTCCCTTTAACTGCCCTACTCCCTGAACCAAATGCCATCATCTCTCACAATCTGCCATCTTTCACAGACGGGCCAGTTCACCTTTCAACAGTCCAGTTTCCAGTTAGCAGTCTTCAAAAAAGACCTTCAACATACTGTTACTTGTTAAACCCCAGTCTCCATTGTCACTCCATCACAGGGAATAAAGCCTTGACTGTAAATTTTAGGTGAACAGATTAAATGCACAGAAAATAATTCAAAATCAGACAAAATAACACAGCAGATACCCTGGGAAAACCCTCCTCTTGAGGGAGAAAAACCCAGCAACAAATATCTCTCTTATATTTATGATATCAGTGGCAACTTTACAAATTACAATGAGGCCCAACACAGACCAATATTCAGCACCTTGAATAGAATGAAGAACAGAACCAAACTGTTACACTTTAAGACTCAAGTTCAGTCTTATAGGAATTCGCAGACTGTCCCTGAATGACTTACAAACTGACCTTGAACAATTCGCAGTCTGGTCTTGAGGAACTTACAGAAAACTGACCTCACAGAATTCACACTTGAGAATGATTCGCACTTGACAGAATTCACTCTTTGACAGAGATCTGATTTGACCGAGTTCGTAATCTCTTGTTCTTTAATGATTCGCAGTCTCCTAATAAGATATTCGCAACCTCTGAACTTTGATGATCTGCAATCTGCTAACAAATGATTCGCACTATGGGATGAGATATATCACACATGAAGGAATTTGCACTTTCCTGATAATGCGCACAAGATGATCTTCGCACTGCATATGTTCGCACTGTATAATATATATTCGCACTTATGTTAATAACCGAACTGAATTGGAATCATTACAATGGGCGAATCGATGTGTATATATACAAATGAATGGGAGAGACACATCCCTTCAAATCCTTCATGTCGGCCTCCATGAAATCACGTCTCTTCATAAATGGAAGTCGGCCTCAATTGATAAACAATTATTAAATGTCTTCTAATAAAAGATTTGATTATCAAGATGAATTCGTATCTTCTCATGTCGGCCATAGTCAAAACATAAAATGAAGTTAATACAAAAACAAACGAATATAAATTAAATAGCCCACGGGCTATCATTTAATTTATGCTTCATTTAATAAGGCTGAGCTGGAAGGAACGACTGAAGCTGCACTATCATTAACATTGACCACATTACTTACGAACATCTCTGCCTAATCAAATAATTATTGCTTGAATCCTTTGGCATCATTCTCCAAAAGCTCACCCAATTTCCAGCTGTATATTTCACAAGCACCTGTCATATCAGTCACTGTTAGCTACCTACCTAAAAGGCAGCATCCTATGACTGTACTGCCACCTCTTGCAAAGTACAAAATCCAACTCAAAGAATTGGACTGCCAATCCGACTCAGCCCCAATCAGATCCCTTATTGGGTTATCTTGCTGCAAAATTTGTTATTCTTTACTTAGCTAAAAAAAACCATTTGTTAATCTTTACTTTGCAAAAAAACTATCTTAGGGTTGGGACCAATGTTTATCTAAAATGGGGATCTAATGTTTTTTCTTGGTGACTGAATGTTAACCCAGATCCTGATCTGATTCCCTAGGCAATGCCCTAGGCCACCCTTTGTATTCTTGACAAGGCTTCGAGGCAAGCCCTCTTGGAATTGAATCCAATTCTCAAACCTAGTGATTGCTTCTCAATAATCACAATCAGACTGGCCCAACAGACTGGAGTTTGAGTTCATTAATGTAAACCTTAAGGGCAAGCCAGTTAATATTATATCTTTTACCTCAGGATTGGTCTTTGTATTTTTTCTTGTTAAATTTAATGTTTGGGGACTATTTGGGGACTTATTCTTTATATAAAAGGGATTTTTATGTTTTGATACTCTTAGTTCTGATGTTTTCTTATAAGAGTTTAATTGACAATACTAGGAAGCTTAATTGCATAGAATGAATGTTGGTGTGTTATTTCATCCCAATACAGAAGCAATTAGAAGCCCAGGACTTTATTACAATGTTCAGCAACCAGTCTTTGTATTCTGAAATGTATAGCAGAATGCCATGCCTTTATTTCTATTTGCACTGACAATTGTCCATTTGGATAATATTATTTGAGGAAATGGAACTTTTTTTATGTCATCTTAGATTGATTTAAGCATTGATATGGGTGACAATGATCGCATGTGATAAATTGTAATACAAAGGGGACTGCATCTTACATCTTGGGTGTTTTTCTGCTACTGAAATAATATTTGTTTTGTTACAGACAACACATGTAGCAGCTCAGTATGGGCAGACAGCTCTTTTGTACCATATTATCACAAAATGGAATGCTGATTTTGATGTACCTGACAATGATGGGAGGAGTCCATTACATTGGTATGCAAAAGCATCTGTATTAGCTTATATATATGTGAAATTTGCTTCTATCTCTCCTGCATATTACTGCATTCTATCTCATGACTTGTTGCAGAATCCTTTTAGAATTATTACATGAGACTCTGAGAGTGTATATGTTACAACCCAAAGCATTGAACTCCCAATTTTTTTTCTATCTTTATCTGAATGCATGTTATGGTCAGGATATTGTGCTTGTGATCATCTGGAACATTAGAGCTGATCAAACTTATTTTCTTGGATCAAAACTAGACTATGTTTAATGCATGCAAAATGTCAGAGTAAAGTCTGACCTTAGCTCCATAATTGGGTTGTCTAGAGAACACTAAACATACCACGTTCATTTTGAGAGAAGATCAGAAAGCTTTTTCACTTGTAGTTTTCAGTTTTACAGGTATTTCATTCTATGCAATTAAATTCACGTCAGGTGTTTTCTCATATCATTGTACCAGTTGAAGGTCTTGTAGACTGGTTAAAATAACTACACTTTTTTAAGACAGGAGGATTTCAAGGTTGAAATGATCATATTTCTCCACTGTGATACAAATTGTGCATCTTGGTGTTAGAAAATGACAATGAAATGCATAATTCATTCCTTACAAGCAGAAGTAGCAATTGCTTATATTCTAATCAGTGATTGTGGTGCCCATGGTTTTAATGGCATTTCAGGGCTTCTTACAAAGGCTTCACAGACTGTATTAGATTGCTTTTATTCATGGATGCATTTCAGGGACGACAAGACAACGAAGGTACTTAGAATCATCTGCTTTTGACTTTAGTAATGGTAGTTTTAAAAAAAATCCAACACTTTCGAGTTGAATTTGTTCATGTTATAAGTGTACAGTAGATTCTATCATAAACTATTGCACCACAACTGTCCTAAAGTCTTCTAGGTTTTGATTGTGCTATGTACAAACCACATGAAGGTGTTTGAGCAAATTATTTGCTGAAGTTTTCTAAACTTATGCAATAGCTGAGTAAAACTTAGGTAGGTGCTAAGAGATAAGATCATGTTCATTTGCTCTTTCTGTCTTGTTTTAATCAATTTGCTTGGTATATATGTTGAAAGCTCAACTTGGTGATTTTTTCATTGATATGATCAGGTTGCACTCCTTTGCATTGGGCCGCAATAAGGGGGAATTTAGAGGCCTGCACTGTGCTTGTGCTCTCAGGCACGAAACAGGACCTGGTGACAAAAGATAATAAAGGCTGCACTCCTGCACAGATTGCAATTGACAGAGGTCATCAGCATGTGGCTTCATTTCTTGTATGTTCACAGCTCCCTACTTATGCATGGACAAACATATACGATAGAGATTATGCTTTTTTATCAGTGGCATCAAGTGATAGCAACCCAAGATACCATAAATTTAATACAAAATCACTACCTGGGTTTTTTCTTAATATGCAGAAAGAGAAGAGAAGATTTAGGTTGAAATGCTGATATTGTGCTTTTTAGTGATTTGAGATTTCTACAGGAATTTTGTTTGAGAAACATATTTGGATGCAATTGTGTTGTTTCTTCCAATGTTTCAAGTCTCCTTCAAGACCCTTTTTAAGGAAAACATTGAATTGAAGTTATCAAGAAGGGAATTTTGGACAACTTTGATCCAATATTCACTGGAGAAGGTTTTGAAGAAGATTCAAAGTGTTAGAAGAAAAATTATAAGACAGCTGTGTCTAGATACATTTCTGAAGATATTCTGCTTAAGTGATGACTTGGGTATCACCACAGAACTCTGTCTTCCATTCTTTTATTGCTCATCGCATAACCCTTTTTACACTGAAAACCTTTTCTTCTTTGAAGAGATGTTTCCCTTGTTCATTATAGTTACTACTTTTCCATTAGGTGTTGGTAAGTGCCATATTTAACTAGTAAGTGTTCTCCATTTCCACCTCTCCCAAGTTGTTAATTTTTTGTGTGTTTTCTTTAGTTTTTTTCATTTTGCCTACCAACTTCAAACAGGGGTTAGTGAGATTCTGTGCTTAGTTGTGTCAAATATTTGTTTTTTCATTAGAAAATGTATTTACTTTCATTTATGCCTGCACAGTGTGACCATGATTTGGTTTAAGATGTTTATATAAGTCTCTTGCTTCTTTTTTAGTTTCTTTTGTCTTTTTCTTTGAACTTCTTGTAAACTTTTAATGTTAATTTTGGCTTGTATCTTCTACCTTTTTTGCCAGTTTGCGTCCTTAACCTGAAGTCCCTTTTCTTTTAATTTCTCTTCTATAGTTATCTTTTGTAGTCTGTATTCATCTATGGATTTGAACCATTGCTTGGACACTATCAGTATTCTATTATTTCCATTCCAAGGTGTCAATTACTTTCTCGGCGAATAACTTCTCATACCCAGCTTTATCTGTAAGGAATTTGTAATGAGCTTTTTTGGAATCACTTTTTAAGAAACAAAATATTTGAAATTGCAATTAGTATACAAGAATTGTATGAGTTCTTTGGACTAAACAAAGTGGAGTAGTACGAAGCACAATCCTTATGGTTATTAGGAATGGACCTAGCCAATGCAGTTTAATAAAAGCTAATGTTACTGGGTACATCAATCTGGCATATAAAGTGGAAGATAATATCAAAACCCTAAGCAAATTTATTTGTATGACATTCTTCTTTCTGCAGGGAACTAGACTTGCTGCCAAGGAGGCTGGCTCTGCTTCTGTACAGATTATCCAGGAAGTTAATTTAGAAAGAACTATGCATTTATATTTTTTAAGCTCTCGAGTCAATTTTTAGTTTTCAACTTTGAAATACACTATTCTTTGAATTCAGTTTGAAGACTGTAAATGCATTGTCTTAGGTAGCAGGGGTGCTTTTTGACTTGATGTTAGAGTTCTAGAACCTGCTTTTAGTTTCAATTTTACAAAGATTTTGCTTCATGTACTCTGGATCTTCTTAACTTGTTTTTATTTGAAAATATCATTGTCTGGTTCAGTATCATGAGCCGTGTTTCTTTTTCTCCTTCCTTAGTTTGCAAAAATACAAATCACTCTTCCAGTGACCAGTTTCTATAGTGAAAAAGAATTAAGGGTTTTTAGTTGATGGAAAAAGCGTCATATGCATGTACTAGCATCACAGATCTGAGGCTTATTGATCATCATCAATGTGGACTTACATTTGTATATATGCTCATGTGTATTTCTTGATGTGATCCATTCTATAACAATTCTTTATTATTCTCCGTTGTTTGGTTTGCCTTCAGTCAAATGCTCAGAAGAGATTCAATCGTCAATGGGATGAGAACAGTTTTATTGGAAAGATTGCAAAGCTAGGACTTGCACCTGTACTTTTCTTTGTGATGGTTGCACTTATAATCACTTTTGTCAACTCTGTCCTGACATGTATGTATTTATTGCTTCAATTAGAAGAAACATTCAAGTTTACAAGGCTTAAAGATCTGTTCTTAGCATGACTAATTAGATCTTTTTGTGACTTGTTTCTGCAGCATCCACGCTTTTAAAGGTAACAGCCATTGTTGGGCTATGGGGATGGTTTGCAGTTTTCCTTGGATCAATTGGCCTCGTCATGTTCTATAGATGCATCAGGTTATTATCAAAGATATATATGTTGTTTATTTGATGTTATGTTATGTTATCATGTGTATGCTATCTCTTACAGCATTGCTGACATTCTAGTTCAAGAATCTGAAACAGAAAGAAGAATGTAAATAAGGTCTAAAGACAAAATACATTATATATGTACTTATATAATTTATTAATTATAGATTATTGTTTTCTTCTGGCAATTAAAGATCTCTGTTTGCTTCTTTTGTAAAGTAGACCTATTAGATTAATGTGGAGGAGATAAAAAGAACAAATTGTCCATCTCCATAGATGTGGGAAAAGGGAATATGCAGTTATTTAATAACGACCTCTCAATGTCATCCTCATAAAATTTGAGTTAACCAAGTATCTGTTCTGGCATTGATTTGGAAAAAAGTTAGATTATTGTCTCGAAATATGTAAAGAAGACAATCTTGCTGAAGCATCAATAGTTATGATATTCAAGGGTGCTTACGTTTCTATGTCTCATATGCACTTCAAGCCGGCATCAACCGTGAAATAAAAGTACGATCTGCAAACTGACTCATTGGCTGTTTAAAATAGGAATCCTCTTTTAGAAAGTGAAAAAATGTAATGTGGTCAGTGCTGCTGTGGGTTTACAATGAAGTCTTTATGACCCTATATCCTTTAAAGATGTCTGATTAATAAGTCTGCAAACTAAGGACCTCTTTGTGAATATAATGAAGAATAACAATGTGATAACATGGTCATTGGAAAGAAGAAAATTTCAGTAGTGTAAAGTATATCATGTGAAAAGCCTGTAAAATTTGAGGTGTTAGAAATTGCTCCATTTTTTTGTGTACCTAAATATAGCATGATATTAGGAATATGTAACATGCTATTTTGTCCCTAGGCCCATGGTCAGTGTATTAGTTAATAGGAGTTTATATTATGTTTAGGTTAATGAAGACTTATATGATGACATAATTTGGGTTTTTCTCTTTATACTATAAAATTGAGGAAAACCCCTAATCTGTTTACTTTTTGCCATTTTCTCAATTTATGTAATGCAGAGAGTCACGTGTGATCTCATGTATATTTTGAATTTAAAAGTATAAATCCACCCTTGGATGTTCAGGTGTCACCAACCTTTTAATATAGTTAGTTCTTTATTTATATTTATGTAGTTCATTTTCTATAGTCTATTAGCTAATTTTTCAGATCTCTCTGAAATCTTGCACTTCCTGTACCTGAATCCGTATGAATCGGATCCTGATCCTTGGCTGAAATGCCTTTCCTAAAATGTTCCAGATCCTTTGATGGCATTAATAGGATGTTTTTGGGTGATTCTGAGCAGACTCTGCTGGATATTTTTAAAGGAAAACAAATTGACATAAGTTTGCATCCAGACTTGGATGATATTTTAAATTATTAATTATGTAGTGTTTCATTATTTTATGTTTGATTTAAATTTTAATGCTGATCATGAATATAACATTGATATGTAGGTTAAATTTCCTTTTTCATTTCTATATTTAATGTATGTGCGTTTCTAAGATGAATTGAACCTAGGGTCCCCAAAAAATCAGTGGTTTTTGTACCTGTACCTGTATCACTACCTGTTTTCAGGTAACTTAGTGATGCTAAAGCATCCCCATAAAATAACACAATCCTGCATGTTTGGGGACCATTTTTGTTAAGACCATTGTTGGATTTTCAGAGAAGGATCATGTTTTGAATCATCTTGAGATTACCATGTTAAAGACCCAAGACTTGTAGATACCATATGTTTCTTGTATCAACTTGGAATTGAGTGCCATTTTGTTTGAAATCAAATATTTTTCAAAAGCAATCCAATGATTCCATTCAAATTGAGTTTGGGAGAGCTATCTCATATGCAATACCGTGATTGAAGTAGACAGTGTGTTCAGTTCAGTGTTAACTTGCAGAGAGTATAAATTTATTGGACGGATTCAAAATTGAGTGAAGTTGTTTTTGAAATCATGTTTTTGAATTGACATTGGGTGAGATATCGGCTGGGAGATACCATGATTGAAACAGATAGAGTGGCATCACAACAATGATAACTTGTGGAAATCCTAACTGTCTCATACAGACAGGGAATTGAGTGTCATTTTTTTTAAATCATAGAAAATTTCAAAGTAAACAAAAGTGCTTTCATAATTGTAGTTTGAACATAATCTGATAGTTAATGGTTAAAAGTTTCTGTTTAATTACCCCATACTTCTTGTATGTTTTACTATAGAGTAATCTTATGTGGAGCTTGACACATAAGAAACTTAAATATTGTTTTTGGGTTTTGACAATTTAACTGGCATTTGTAATGCTTTGACATCATTATATATTCAAAATTAATATGATTAAAGATGTGCATTTATAAATAAATTGAAAAGGCACTATATGTGTTGGGTCTTCTTGTTCTTGTTTCAATTGGAATCCGTCGATCAAGTTGTAAGACATGACACTTATTAAATGCAGTTAATTTAATTTTTTTTAACATTTGTAAATTTCAGCTTTTTCTATAGTAAAAGAGCTGATAATCAGTATTTGGTGGACTGGGACAATATGTCTTTTGAACAATAATTTAGGATCAAATTGTCTTCCATTTCATTGATTCTTGATGTGGAGTATATTAGTGGTTCAGTATTATCATGGTTGTAACTCATTATAAGCTGATCCTAGGGGCATAGATATTGTTACTTAAAGTTATGTAAAGCTTTGACTATTGGTTAATTTATTAATATTTGTGAGACTTTTGTTCTCTGGTGGAACACAATATTGTCCTGACAGACGACGTGTCTTTGAATGCAGTAAGGATCCTGGATATGTTGAAATGAATTCACGCAACTCACATACCTTTAATCATGAAGATGTAAGTAATGCACTTGGGTGTTGTTTCATGCAATAGCTTTTCTTGTTTGGGATCTGACCATGCTCATGGAGGGACATATGTCAGTTATATGGATAGTAGCTGTGGAAAATATGGAATAACAGTTGTTGTCATCACTGTGACAATTTTTTCATATGTTATTTGCATTCTTATAATTCATAAGATTTCTGAGGTGTGACATTGAAAAATCATGTGTTTTCCACATTCTGTGGGATATTTTTGACTGAAGTTTGGCTCTTCAATCTATATTTCAAGTTATTACGGATGACAATAGTATCATTTATGATATGTCAGTAAAAAAATTAATTTCATGATAGCAAGATTATATGGTGTCTATCATGCAAATGGCTTTTAGAAAAAGGAATAAGGCTACAGACGGTAGCAGTCTTGAATTTAATATTGTCTTTTTTGTAAGAACCCTTGTTCTCTACAATGAAATTTTTGCACTGCTGATGTGTTTAAGTAATTTCCTGCCTTGCTCAAATGTTTGAGATTTCAAAGTTTTTGCTTGTTTTGGTTTTTTCTTGTTTTCTTGAAAATATGATGCCAGAAATTGCCAATAATAAATGCATACAATTGCAATAAAAGTAACATGGAAGTAAATGCTAGAAGGATTCCAATCTGATTTAACAAGCTCCACAAATACAATGCATTTAAATGTCCAAATCAGACCATTGATTTTCCTTACAAGACCATTAGCTTTCAGGCTTTCAGCCTGAATTTATCTATGCATTTCATTCACTTTTCTACATATAAACTCATACCTGATTACATGGAAATCTGGAGTAGTTTTCTGAAGATGAAAAATCAGCAACTGTGAAACCCTTCAAGAAGTCGATTTGCAGATTTGTATGTGTTCTCCACCAAAATAATGATGCTGTATTGTCTCAAACCCCTAACCACCCCTTATCCGAGTGACAGCAGCTCAAAAGTCAAGTCGATTCACCCTAGAGAAAAAATGCCTTGCTCACAAGACTGTACGGCCTGCTCTAAAGTGGTTTGTACTGCCAGTACCATCTGCCGTACGGCCCAGCCAAAGGAAAATCTGTAGATTTCTCACAGCAATGATTAACTTCAGACTTTGATAATATTCTTCCTCAAATCCCTCACAAAAAACTTCACAAATAAGCACAATGTTGACTTCTAGATGAAGCCAATCTCACAGGCAATCCTTCGGAAGATCTTTCACAACCTCAGGTATGCAAATCAAAGAGAGATTTTATTCTCAATGATCGAGAATTGTAGAAATTGCAAAAACCCTAGGTTTCTTCTTCTCCACAGCAAATCACCAAAAGACATAAGAGTAATATGATCGAATGAATACCCAATAGCTTGGTTGATCCCTTTTTATAATTTCTCATGGAGAGGTCGATCCTCTAGAAGCCTCTTTTTAATCATTTAAAAATAACATTAAATGTGCATTTAAACTTTGTTAAACATTTCCTCGAAGTGGGCGCCCATTTAATTAAACATTTAATGTACTTTAAGTCATTAAATGGCCCCCTTTAGACATAAAGTTATACTATAACTTTATGATATGCTTTTAATGATTAATTATTATTAAAGTCACCTTTAATAATAATTAAATGATATAACTTGTGCATTAATCCTTATTTCGCCAGACCAACTGAAAACTGGGATCAACATTGAACTCACCACATGCCCAGGTGCTTTACTATATATAGAAACACTGGACTCCACTGGCTAGATGACTTACTATAAATAGTAAGTGTGTGAAACTGAGCCCTGAATCACCAAACCAAAACCAATCTTGAACCCAACTGAGCTCTAGAGAAGAGAACACTCAAGTAACTGCCAAATAGGACCCTCTAACCATCTACATTTAATACGAGGGTTAAACTAATAGAGCTAAACCATGAGACAGCTAAAGGGGACATTACACTTTGCCTCTTGGATTTTACTGGTGTGGTCTTACAGAAATAATATGGTCCTTTTTAATGTGTTATATTTTTTTAATAGTAAATATGTCCTGATCGTAATTTACATTGTTTGGTCTGTATATTGTTTTCTTTGATTTCATTTTTCTATGTAAGTTTTCATGGGTTTACTGTTCTTGCAGGAATCTTTGTTAAACAGTGAGCTAAGCAGTTCTGCTCGGTGGGCAGGGTTTTGGTCTCAGCTTTGCCCAACTTGCAAGGTGCTCTGTCATATCAAAATTTCTTTTTGAAATGTAGTAATTTAGACAACACATTTATTTCTATAATAAAATGTAATTCAATTTAACATTTTGCATGTTAGTTTTTATTTGCTGATTTCTTCAGATAATCAGGCCTATACGTTCCAAGCATTGCTCTTCTTGCAACCGTTGTGTTGAGCAATTTGATCACCATTGCCCGTGGATTTCTAACTGTGTTGGCAAGGTGAGCTTCAGATACAATAGAATAGGTTGCTAACTGCATGTTTTGTTCTTTATCTTCACAATCTTCATGAGGGTTAATCTGTTTGCAGACTTATCCAGGATATTAGAGAACATAACCTAGAAAGTACTTGAATCCAGTGTAATATTTATGCTGTTACATATTGAGCATGGGAATACATTTCTTTTGTGTTTCCACATTTTTGTCTAATACTTAGGGTTTGTGCAGACACTGTTCATCATACAGTAGGTCATGTTTTTAAACTGTTTGCTTTCTATATTTTTGCAGAAGAATAAGTGGGACTTTTTTGTGTTCATATGCCTTCAAACTTCTGCAACGTTTATTGGTTGTGTAGTCGCTATTCAGAGTAAGAATTATGTAAAAAAATTTATTGGGTTGCATTTCCTATTTGAGTTGTTAATGTTGTCCTGATAAATTCAAAAATTATTTGTGCTGAAATACAGGGCTTTGGACTGACCCTATGGCTCCTTCATCTTCTAGTTCATGGATGCATTATTTACTTGTTTACCATCCCGGTGCAGTAGCATTTCTATGTGTTGGCACATTTGTTTTAATTGGTGCTACAACACTGACTGTCATACAGGCAACACTGGTATTTTTCTTGATCTTAATGGGAAAAGAAATTAAAGATTACCAGCATTGACCTGATAATACATTAATGTTGCCAAAGTGGTTGTTATGTATGTTATTCTCATATTTATGTTGGGAATGTCTCCATTATATGCATCTGGGAAATGAAAATAGTCACATTTACCATTTGACTATTTTAATGTACAAGTTGGAAAGAATCCAGTGAGGTATAACATCCATCTCTCTCTCTCATGCATCTGGGCATTTGACTATTTTAACTTACAAGTTGGGACATAATCTAGTGAGGTATAACATCCTGTTAGCAGGTGAAACAGCAAGGTGATAGCAGCATGTATAGACCACCGCATCCTACTGCAAAAGGAATGTGGAGTGCTAGGTCAACTCCTACAGTAGTTAGGAGGCATAATGATTATAAGGAACACATCCCTATTCTAATAACATACATATATTAGAAAAACAAAAAGAGAGAGAAAGAGAGCTATGAAGAAAGAGAAAAGAATGAATAGGATAGAGAAAAAGAGAAAGATAGAATATGTTAAGGACTGAACATTGGATGATGTAATATGTTGACTGATGAATGAATACATATCAAAGTCTGGAGTATTGTGTTATGAACTTATGAATGATATTGCACAAATAAATTGTGTTCTTTTATTTGCAACTCTTTTAACTTACTGCAGTTTGACATAGGCTACTGCAAAACACTTGACTATTCTTATATTCTAAGCACTGCGGTATATTTACAACTTGTAGGATATTAGGACTCAGAACTCCGGTCTGTGAATCTATTTTCCTTGCCAACATTTGGTTTTGTTGCCAGGACCTTGGTCAAACAATAAAGAATAGATCCAATTGCAAAGCTATTAATTGTGCTCATAAAAGAGTTGCTAAGAAAGGTATTATAAATAAGACATTAAAAATTTCTATGATCTATGGCAAATTCCTTTAGGTCCTAGTCTTGCAAGAGGGGGTTAGGCACCTAGGGGATGACAAATGGAAAGTGGGGGATCCTTGAAAAGATGCGATCAATAAGAATAAGACAAGAATAGGCCATGTGGGATGCATAAAAGGATCAATGGAACTCTAAATCATTAACACCTATGAAGAAAGGAGATAACAAACAATTAAGAGAGTTTAAAGATAACATCGAGTTAGCAATGGAATTGAACAAGGAAGAAAAATGACAAAAACAAACACAGGAAATACAAGAAAGATACCACAAAAGAATGGAAAAGGCTAAGAAGAGTGAGATAGAGTGCACCAGAAAGGCTGCGGCAGGGTAGGAAAAATAAGAGAACGCACATTGTCTAGAAGAATGGGGTACAAATGAGCTTGCCAAAAGGGCTGCAGCTGAACAAAATATACAAGAAAATAATAAGATTTTGCATATAGAGGAACATATGAATGGGCCACTCAATGACACACCAAAGCAGTTAACCACTCACATCAATGAAGCAATAGAAACTCTAACTAAACTAGTAAGAAAGATTGAGGAATATGGGAGTTCTTAGACATTATGGGATTCGTGTCAATTTATTATGTGGTGTTCGTGACATCTACTTCCCATGTTGACATGAACACCACATAGTAAATTGGATTTGACTAATCCAAAAATCATAATGGATGAAAGATTCGAGGGATTTGAAACGCCCTTAGTAAAATCAAAACCCGTAAATTCTGATGTGGAATATTTGGATCAAATAGTCAATAGAAATGTGGAAAAGATAAAGTACTATGAATTAAAAAGGATATTATATCAGGCAGTACAAGAAGAAGATGATAATATGTTTAGCAACTTGACTAAGAACACAATTGAGAAGATTAAGGAAGAATGATAACCATCGCTGTCCAATAATATGCCATTAGCTAATTAGAAGACATCTCCTAAAATGAAACGTCCTTATGAAGAGGTGCAACTCTCGGATCAGGAGTCATCCCCCATGCCATTGAAATCAAGAAGAATCTCAACATGAGATATATTTGAT
>VDFB02364009.1:0-12602 GCA_007258455.2 Sequoia sempervirens | reverse complement strand
ATCTATCCCTCTTTCTCTCCTTACCTCCCTATTGCAAATATAACATGATCATGTTGGTAATGGAGCCTAATTATCTCTCTAATTTAGAGGTTTTGTTTTAGTCTTGTTTGGATCTTTATAAGTGGAATTTGAACTATCACTTATCCATTTAGATCTTTGTTGCACAAACAATATCATTTCATCAATTGCCTACCAATTGACCACTATACCACACAAAAGTATGAAAAAAATAGACCAAAATTTTTCCTAATTAACCTTCCACACCTTTTCGGTGTACACATTGCACACAAGGTGTGATTACAATTCTAGTTTTTTATTTATTTAAATGTAATTTTAAATTTGGCCCAAACCGTGGTCGGTCCTCGTTCGCCTGATGACATTTATATCCATTTTTTCTCGAGGACACTTTTCTTTCTATCTTTGAGGTGACAATTCTTTCTTGAGGACACTTTTCTTTCTGTCTTTGAAGTGAAAATTCTCCCTATATAGGGTGTACGGAGAAGGATGAGGAATGGCTCATATTTAGGCAATGTCTATAGGGGTGACAATTTGCACTGCATGGCATCGATGCTCATCTGCTGCCATCCATCCTGACATACCTGCTGCCGTATCTGCCAGTCCTCGTCGGTCCTCTTTCTAACCTAACATACCTATTGTGCAGTGTCGTATTTGCCCATCCTCGTCAGTCCTGTTCCATATGCCCTAGACTTCCGTGCAAATATCGTCAAAGAAATGAAAACCCCAAATGCATCGGCGAAAGAGAAGATACCAGAGGGACATCATATTGACCATACATGTCATGCCGATGGAAGTATATTGGTGAGAGATATGATGTCGGTGGAGATCAAAATAAGTCTTATTGATGCTTTAGAGTTACATCGATACATATGATCAAAGTGCAAATAAAAGATCAAATGAAGCATGATTATTGTATCATGTTGAATTTCACACTTTTATTGAGGGAGGTATAAGGTAATTATTTTACCTGAGAGAAAGGCATATTGGTAAAACGAGATAATTAATCTATTCAGGTGAATTTTAGGGGGAGATTATATTGGAAAAACTCATTAGTATCGAGCTAAATATATTTAAGGTTTCCTTGATGAAATAAAGGCATAAAATATAAAGGACAGAAGAAATTTATCAAAATGTGCAATAATATTGAAAAGTAATGATTTTTTGCCGAAGATTTAAAGTGCTTGTGTTGGGAGGTGAATTTTTCCAACAAAAGAATATTATTATTGAATTAATTTTCACAAAGACGAGGATTAAAGATTAAAATATTTAATTTTTCGAAAGGCAACTAATTAAATATTTTATTTTTTCTGAAGTGTTGCACCAAAAGGAAGAGTTGTACCAAATAGATGCCAGATAGCCCATGGACTGTCATGGAATGGTAACAGTCATTAAAATTTTATAAAATAATTGTCATGGGCTATAGATAGTCATTAAAAATCAAAATCTTAAAATTAAAACTTAAAACAAAATAGCTTAAAAACTAAAAATTCAAAACATCATAATACATACTTGCACAAAAGAGTGAAAGGAAAAAATTAGAATGAACATATGAGTAATGATAATACCTAAATTTTTGAAAGTTTGTAGACCCACACAATAATGAAAATCCAAACATGAATGAAATTTAGTGAAAGTCGTCTACATAAGCATGCTAAAATAGAATGCACTCAAAAAGAAGAATAGATTTGACCCAAAACCAAGCAAGGAACTACTTTTTGTTCTATAAAAAGCATGTTTGGTAAACTCTTATCAACTTCATTTGTCAAGATAATAAAATAATATCATTCTTTTCAACCAAAACCTTATCACTTAATTATTCTTAATCATAAGCAAGCGTTGAATGCCCTTTCAAGGCCCCCCTCTCCACCACTTTTATATATTATTCTCCATTTTTTTTATTCAAGAAGGTATAAGGTAGAGATTGCCACATAGCTTAGATGGGGGTAAGTAGAAACATTAAGAATGGAACAAGATAGCCAATAATGAGAAAGAGAAAATATACCTAATTGAAGAATAACTCCTATTTGAGGATGTTGGTGGAAGGTTTGTTGAGTTACTCTTCTTTATTAATATATTTATCTATTGACTTGTGTATATTTTTAACTATTTAGTTTTGGGTATGTCTTTTTTTAAGGTAGATTAGATGAAATTTTTATTGGGGCTTTCGGTTTATATAATATTATCATGATTTATATGTAGAATTAAAAATATAAATATGTTATTTTAAAAGAATATACATATTAAAAGAATATATGAATATTTTACATAACAAATAAAAAATAACATTTGATGAATCATTTTCATATAATTCTTTATTTTTTAATATTTGTTGTTGCATTTTTATAGTCTATCACATATTTTTCTCTCCATGTCAACATTATGGGAGCACCACTCAATTGAACGTTGTTTTGAACTTCAACTAAAAGTTGTGAGAAATGTAGACCAAAATGCATGTCTTTTTTATGACAAGTATGGTGAATAAATTGACATAGAAAAAAAAAATAAAAAAAATTCTCAAGTTCTACATAGCCATTATGGTGGGTGTCTCATAGACTAACCAAAACTTTACTAGTATCAAAGCAATATGCCCTCAGGATTTCTACTTTTTAATGAAGATCCTTTATGTCTTCATTCCTAATGGCATAGTTGCAAATGGACTTATTTTTATGGAACTAATTAATATAATTATATATCAACAAATGGAATACATTTCTATAAAGTTGGAATCATTTTTCCATCATGTTATTCATTCCTATTTATACATTCTATTACACTTGGCTCCATGTTATCAATGTCCACACATATTATTTCATATCTAACTTTTATTATCCCCTTTATTGTCACCCATATCTACAAATTCATTCTCTACCTAGATATTATTACTTCCATGTCCTAAACCAATCACATACATACAAGATTGATCCTACACCTATGGATTTGACCCCTAAATTTTTAAAATTTAAATTCAAAATTTGGTTGAATCCTTACTATTTCTTTCTCACGTTGATCCAACTTGGTTCAAATTTGGAGTGATTTAGTACTATATACTTATATTCCAAGGAATTCAATTGTATTTATTTAATCATCCTCTTATATCCAATAAACATTCACAAAATCCTATGAAATGGATAAAAGAATCATTTGAGGAATTCTTTAACTACAACACGGAAACAAACTAATCCTACATTATCATTCTAGAACATATACATGTTATTGTTCTTAGGAATTTCCATGAGTGTAAAGAATGGTATTTCTAGGAGGTTGACCTATTGGTTTTTTCCTTGCTTACTGTGGTTATACCTTTCATTGGATAAACCCTTTTCATTTCAATATACCTTGTAGCTCAATTAGTTTAAAGCACACATCACTTAATCTAGCTTATCTTTTAACACATGGGATTTTCTTCTCTATCATTTGTCTTGAGGAAAAATCAACATCTCACTCATCTTATGTATTTTTCCTTTATTAGCTCTTAATGTTCATAGTAATCTTAAAGGGCTCCCTTAATGTGTAGGGATCCTTATCCCTTAACAAATAGTTTATCTTGGCACAATAAGTATTGCAATATAGGGCAAGGAACATAGAACCATTTGGTCTCATGTATGCAATCCACTTGTGTGCCTATTCCTCGGGGTTAGATTTCTAACTTTTTAAACCTTGAGATTTGTTTGTGCATTGTGTTTTAAGGATTTTTTTCCCTAATTTGATTGTCACTTTTTGGAACCCACTCTCTTATCTTTCTTTCATTGTAAAATTTAGTCATGGCTTGTAATCAACACTTGTCCTTGGTCTATGACTATTCCTATATCAAATATCTTCACATGTTTTCAAAATTGGTTGCATCTTTTCCATTAATCCTTGAGAAAATTATATTCTTTTAACAAAGAGATGGTGCTCCACACCCCATGGATACATGTTGGTGTAAATAGGTAATTTTCCTAACTAGTTAATTAGTGGAGTCTTATTTATATGTCAAGTCCACTTAGGTCCTAGGAATATTCAAGTCATTTAGATAAGATTTTTTATTTTTAGGTTTTATTAAATATTAGTGTCTTAGGTCATTTAATGATGGCTCATGTCATTTAATAATGACACAAGTCATTTAATGTTTTGGAATTTGGAGCTTCATCACACCTTGTCTATATAAGCAAGGTCATTGTACACTCTTGTAACATACCTCATCATCATCGGAAAGAGGTATTGGAAAAGGTGTTGCATGAAGCCGAGCTCAACCTTGAGTGGGCTAAAGAACATCGGGCGGACAACGAAGGTTATATCCAATTAATGACTAATAAAAATATGTCTATCAAGGAACTAGATGTGGAAAACGTTAAAGAATATCTCCATAAGAAGATGGAGGAGAGTGCAACGGACAACATATCTTCGGTCTTCATGGATTTTGTTGCTAGGGAATTCGCTCGATCAAAACAAATGGTGGAAGCCACTTCAAAATGTACGAAGCATGGAGAAGAGATGGTTGTTAGATGCCTTCTTGATCCATACTTTTGGTTGTTTGTTGATGACATACAGTTGTGTAAAGTTAGCCTGGACTTAGATTAATAGCTGCTCTAAATTTCTATTGTTTATTCATGCTTATGGTGAATGAATAATTCAATATCCATAGTCCTTTGAAGCTTGTACAAATTTCATGAGACTGTGTAGTAGTCTGGTTAAGTGAAATTCTATTTTAGGAAGGTTGTCCATAGTAAAATCCTCCATGATCACTATTCATTGCTGAATTTTGGGTCTAGGAACCTTCTCTCTTCCTTTCCCTTTTCCTTTTTTTTAATAAGTAACCTATGCTAAGGTTCATTGCACATTGTAAAGCTAAATCTTAAGCTAAAGATAGGAGTTCAAACTGATGTTCAAACCTGTAGCAAATTGCGTACTAACTTCCCACTTTGAGTAACTCCATTTTGTGATCCTACTTCCTTCCAGCCTAACTTCATGAGTCCACCGGGCTATGATTACCACTTATTACAAGAGTTTCTTCCAGCCTAACTTCAAAGAAATTGGCTTGGCAAATGAAGGTAGCAGGGTATTTCTAGATTCAAGACTTTTACTTAATGCTTATTACAAGAGGAGTTTCCAGATTCAAGAGGAGTTTATTACAATGAGCCCAAGACTGTTGCAGCATCTTTCCAGAGCTCTGGGGGTGTTTTTTTATGAGGTTTCAAGTGTTCTTTCCTTGTTAAAAGTGTTTGGTGGTGTTTGGGAATGAAATGATGGATATTTACTATTTTTGAGTGAAATCCTTTTCTATCTAGCCCTGAAAATGACAGCCCTGAATCTCCAAAAATTGAGCATAGCTCTCATACCATATAATATCATACACATAAGCTTTAAACTGGCAAAAGAAATTTGGTGATGAGGAGATAATTTATGCAAATTGAAATATACCTCCCTCTTAAGACACCTATTGATCAAGTTTCTCAACACTCATCTCTTCATCACAGGGCTATATGTTGATCTAAATTTTTTAGATGTACAATAGATGTCAGATAACCCATGAATATCATTAATTTTTTTTAAAATGACTGTCATGGGATAGTAACAGTCATTAAAATTTTATAAAATGATTGTCATGGGCTATATATAGTCATTAAAAAGATTTTTGTTTTTGGATTTTTAATTTATTTATGTATTTTTTATTTTTAAAAAATTGACATCCCATAGCAAAGAGAAATTACTTTGAGAAAATTCCAAGCTTTTGAACATATTTTAAGTTTCATAATTTGAAATCATCTAAAACTAATTGCAACTCCAACAAGGTGGTTGGTTTACGAGGAGGTCCTAGAATTGACACTTGGATAAGATCTTGGCATGAGGTATTTGTATCAAACATGCCCAAATACATATTCCCAAATCAAATGAACCATCTTCCATTCCTAGTTCATAACATTTTGTCAAAGAATTAACTCAACCCTTCAACTCTTGAACCAAAATAAAATGTTTCCAAACTATCTTAACAGGGTAGTCTAATAAACAAGTTTTCATTCTCAAAGAATCTATCAAATTCTGACTTGAACAGGCTTCTAATACGCCTTTCAACATGTACAAACTCTTTACCAAAGAGAAACCCCAAATACACAAAAAAATAGATTACAATCTTCACTGTTCCAACCAGCCCAATAGGCTTCCAAAGGTCACTCAATCTTTCTGATATGGCATGAAACCAACAAGGGAACTCTTAACATGGATCCAAAGCATTTAAGACCCCAAAAATAAGCCTTTTTCAAATGGATTTATAGTTCTTCAAAATATAAGGTAATAACTTTGCAAATTCTGTCCTAATTAGGACTATGACAACTCTGTCATTCTAGGACAGTCAAATAAAAATGACATCAAAACACCTTAGTACAACAATATTTGTCAGGAAATGTATTCATAAACACCTTGGCATAGTTCTCAAACACTTCCCTGCTGGATGGACACTAATTTCAATAGTAAAACTTTGAGAAAACTCATTGCTCATTGTCATTTTTCTAGATTTTCCTTAAAAACACAGCCATAGGGCATATTAAAATCAATAGTAAACTCGATTTTCACATCTTACAAACTTGGAATGTTAAACCGGGGTGATCCCATAATAGTGGTTTTACAATTTTGGCCAAACCGACACCAAATTATTATTTTTAACTAAATCTTCACATTCGGGCATCTATAGCTAAGCAAACCGGTGAGGAATTTTGAAGATGGTGCAAACTAGAGTCCTATCAAATTTTATTTGTAGATTCTGCAGCAAAATATTTTTTTCAAAATTTTTGGAATCAAATTGCACTTCTTTTTCCATCTCCTATGAAAAAATAGATTTTTTCAAAAAGAACATTTTTAAAAGTGACGACAATCAGATAACATATAAGTTTTTTTCATGAAGGATAAAATTCTAATTCTTTCAAATTTAGATTTGTAACTCGATATCTAGTGCTTCCACTTGGTTAGATAGTTTTTATTGAATATTTTTCCTTAATCAAGTTTCAAAGTCAAACTTAATTACAATCTGCATTATCAGACACCGATAACGCTGTGAATCCTTTTTTTGCATATTCAAAAATTTAATTTAATTTTTTTGTTGGATCAAGGACTCTAACATCCGGGTGCACTCCATATTTTTCAATTTTTTTGATAATCTCTCTCATTTTTTCCACATGTGTAGAACAAAGAAATTTATTTTCAATGAAAACTTATATTTAATGAAAAAGCTTTAAAAACAACAAACCCAAACAGAAACGTATTCATTGGATAGCTTGTTCTGAGGAATACCATAATCATTTGAAATAAATCTTAAATGAATTCATTTGATCCCCAAAAATCTAAATCAAAAGTGATTTTTTATCAGCATTTTGATAGGTGTAAAGGAGACGCATTTATAGGTATGGTTTAAAACTAGCGAGGTTCTATCCAAGGGGGTTTGATCTAAGGTGCTTTGATCAAACCCTCTTCAATTGGAATCCTTAAAATGGAACTTTTTAAGGCTTAAATCATTATATTTTCTAAAAATATGTGATTTCAGCTAAAATTCGTTCCTCTCAGGAATTGTAAACCACCATTATGAGACAAGCACCTATCATATAGCAATGAACCTTTCCATGAGTTTTTAGCCTTACCCATTATTCAGAATGTGAGAAAAGTAATTTTCTTTACCACTATATGCCCTAGATGAGGGTTTGGGGTAGTTTGAACTAAAAACGCCATAACTTCTTTATTTCTCCATGAAATTAAATCAAACCAAGTGAAAAATAATCAATACACACAATAATATCTTTTCCAATGACTTTCCTTTAAATATCAACAAGTACATGGCCATACAAGAGCAGATATTCACGTTTTATCAGAAAAACACATAAATTTGAATGAAAAATAGGTTTTTCTCATTGATCTATCCATCATTTACATCCCTCTCCCCCACCTCGACTTGTGAGAGGCTTATTTATGCCTTGAAAACAAAAATAACTCATAACAAATGCCTACAACTAATTCTAACTTCCACCTAACTAATGAACTTATCATTTACTCTTTTTTGCCTTTACAACAAGGTTTACAAGGTTTGTGTTTTTCCACCTTTTGAATAACGTATACTATTTCCTATCAAATGATTAAAATGGTCTTGAAAGACCTTATCTAAGGCACATAAACTGCTTGAAGAATGCCTCTGAGATGTGTCCTCAGGTATTGCAATAATTGCAAAATATACATAAAATTGATTTCTTAAAAAGTCTTAAGAAACTTTCAAGCAAATGCAATTGATAGGCATGAAACAAAATTCCACAACCTTTTCCAACATCCTCCTTACCTATGCCAAAATGGGAGCTTTAGAACAAGTTATTTCATGTAGGTAGATTAAAAAGTGTTGTCACGGTCAAGACGGGCAAAATGCTTTCCCTGAGTCAAGAAAAATGTCATAGATAAAAAATTATTTCTTGTCCAAGTATAGTCCAGATTTTTTGCATCTGTTAAGGTTGAGTTTTTTGCATTTTCTTCACTTTTTTTGATGAATCTCTGATTCCTTTTGGTTTCATGCTCACTTGGATGATTTAGGAACTTATATTTACATGCATTTAACCTTTTGAATGACCTGAATAATGTTGGGAATTAGTTTCTTGTGTTATATTACTGACTGTCCTCAAAAAGTGTAGATTTTTCACTAGTTTTTGGTGGTTTTCATGGGTGTTTGATCCATTTCATGAAGGAATGATTTTTTAACCTATGAAATGGATCTGTTCTAACATGTATAATACAAATATACCAAGATGACATGTAGGTAAGGAAGAATACTTGGGTGTACACCATGTTTTTACAATGCAAAGTGCATGAAAATGGAGGCTAAAGTGTAGCAGCAGAAGATCTACCTTAATAAGGGGTATATTTCTAAGTTGAAAGTGTTTATATATGTTTATTTATTGGTGAAAAGTCCAAGAGAAGGTTTTGGAAGTGTTGGGAAAGCTAATTTTCAAGAGGCCCTAGTTTTGGAGCAATTTAGTGAGTGTTTTGTGTTTGAGGGTGTCAACGCTATCATAGGCACCTAAAAACTTGAAAATCCTTAGTTTAGGAATATTTTAAGGTACTATTGAAAGTATTGTGATCTAGAGTTGAGTTTGGAATAGGGTTGCTTTGAAAAAGAGGGCTAATTTGGCCTAGTTTTTGTGGAAACATCAGGATTTGGGAAGTCTGATCCAAAACAAGTGACATCAAGGTCTAGGTATGTTGTGTCAGGTCATAAACCACATCTAAAACAATCATTATTTTGGTATGTCCTTTGGAGAAGTTGTGAGTAAAGTTAAAAAAACCACCACATGAGGCCTAGTTGGGCTGGAAGCCTAGTCAAGGTGCAAAAAGAGAGTTGTGCTTAAGATAGAGGGTTAGGGATTTGTAAACATTCAAGACAAGTTTGTATGAGTCTATTAAAAGCACTCCTAGGGTTTGGGTCCATAAGGAAGCATATAAGATATAAGTGAGCCATTGAGCCTTATTTCTATAAGGTTGTTTGAGAGTGCATTGTTGTGACCTTTGAAATCATTGTGTTGTTTTCCTAAAGTTCCCTTTCCCTCTACATCAGATTGGTATCAGAGTAGTGAGTAGGTCCTTTATGGATTGAAGAACCAGCAATGGCACCAAAAAATCAACTAGCAAGAGAGTTGGAGGAGTTAAGGGAAACCTTGGAAAGGGAAAGGAGAGAAAGAAGAGAACAAGAAGCAACAAGAGAGTAGGCAAGAGCAAGGGAAGAAAGGAAATGGAGAAGGGAGAGAGAGACTATGCAAGCAAGGATAAACAACCTTGAGATAAATAGGAGAGAAGAACAAGAAAACAAGACAGATAATGATGAAGATGAAGAGCATGTGAGGGTAAATCAAGAACCACCTGAAAGTGAGATAGAAGACCCTAAAGAAAGGAGGTTAGTAAGGTTGTTGAAAGCAGTACAAGGTCATGGAGGAAAGAGTCACATAGATTTTACCATCTTTAATTTGAAAAATTCAAGCCAAATATGTTGCCTCACAACTATCTTTTATCAGATTTATCAATTCTTGCATCCAAGATTCAAACCCTAGCACCATGGCTAAATCGGGTGTAACTTTCAAACCAAATTGAATCTCCAAAACCTAAATACATTTTTGAGTACCCATTTCTGCCATTAAAATAATATCTCAGTTTTAGGTACACTTGTTTTGGAACATAGGCTTGTTGTATGGACTTCTTTGCTACAAATTAGGTCAAAATAACTAGATATGCATGCAAACAGTCACTTATAACTTTCACAACTAAACAAATTAATCCAATCTCTTTGGTGAGACTTTAGAGGATATCATTACATACATTTTCTCCAATTTTTAGAAAAATCCAATGGTTAAATTTTGAGAAACATTAATTTTACTGCAAACTGTTACCCTAGATCAGAATTTAGACTGTGTTTACAAAAATTAGCATAACTTCTTTAAAAATGAACCAATCTGCATGAAACAAATTGAAAATGGAAGGTTATTGTTCCCTCTAACACTTAAAAACATTTATTCCATCATTTAAGGCCGTAAAAATCCGTACAAAGTCTAGAAACTGTGAATTTTCTGAAGAAAATTAAAATTGTGCTTTCCATTATTCCATTTCAAATTTTCAATCACCCACAAGCTTATGAATGTACAAAGAGCCTTTTTAAAGACATTACAACATGAATAATCAGTTTCCAACTGATTTCCAACTTCCCACTAATGTTTAGTCTCCCTAATGACCTTTTTAACTCCCTAATTGTTGCTTTATGCAACGTTTACACTTTGATTGCAATAATTGTTGACATCATTACATTTTTTTTTGAAAATTACTTTTAAATGACTTCTACAAATGAAAAAATGAAATCATTTACAAAATATAATCATGGTGAAGGTGCTCTTGCACCACTTATGTAGATTTTTCAATTGGATTTTATCATGACAAGGTGCTTTGTGATGTCATTCCAATGACTTGTGGTCATATCATCTTGTGGAGACCATGGCAGTATGCTAGGAGGATAGTGCATGATGGATTTCATGACACATATTTGGTTCATAAAGATGCTATTAGGTATAAGTTGGTTCCTTTGCCTTTGGAGAAATATAATGAGAGTTTTTTGATCTGTTTTGAGAAGAATTTGCAGGTGAAAGTGCAGGGTAAGATAGGGGAAGATACTGGTTGGTTGAAAAATAGTAAGTTGTAGTAGAGATTTGAAGCACACAGTCCTAAAAATCAGAATTTGTGAGACTTGGACAGTATTAAGGTTGGAGGTATTGAATGCCCTATAGTTGAGGGTGATAGAGGAGGTGTTCTTTCCCAAATAAATCAGGGGATTAAGGGCAAAAATAGGGCACAAGATCAAACTGAGATCAAGCAGCAAAAAGGACAAACAAAACATAATTTTGACACTAACATGTTGAGTGACATGAATGCAGGTTGGCAGAAAAGGAAGAAGGTAACTTTGGAAGATTTCATGCTTGGTAAACAGAAGGTGCAAACATACAGGAATAAGGAGTATTATGGTAGCAACAAGTTGGATACTTCTTGGGGCAAGAACTTTTTCTTTCTTGGGGAGAATGGTGCAGGAGCACCCAAGCTCTTCAAGGAACACTTCAAGAGACATGAGGATGCAGGGGTCATGAAGACCTATCAAGGAACTCAAAAAATTAATTATGACATTTTGAAGCCTATAATGACTTTTCAAATGGTTAAAAACATTAAGGGAGTGAAATTTCCTAAGGGTCTTGATAAGGACCATAGGACCAAAATGCATTGTAATTGGACAAATAATGTCCTAAGAGTCTAGATAGGTTTTTAGTGTTTTAATCATATTAATTAAGGTTGAATAATGCCATTTAATAGGCTTTAAGGATTTTTAGTTAGTAGGAGTTAATAAAATAAAAGTTGGAAAATTCAAATTTTAAACTTCCAACTTTGGGCGGGAAAGTGATTTTTAGGAGTTTTAGCAACTTTAATGTAATCAAACCAATTCAAAAAGGTTTAAGCAGTTGTGGGGTGGGTATATAACCCTAAAGGAATCATTTGTATGGAGTTTGGGTTGCTGGTACAGATTTTGTACGGATTGCTACAGGAAGAAGCAAAAAAATTGCAATTTCTTGCATTTTTCTTGTACTCTTTTGATGATTTATTGATTTCTATTGAAGATTTTTTTTAGTAGGATGGTTTAGGGACTTGTATCAACATTTTTTGAAGTCATTTTAATGTCCTGAAAGCAACAGCAATCAATTCTTTGTATATTATTGCTGACTGTCCTCAAGAAAGTGCAGATTTTTCACTAATTTTGAGGTTTTTCATGGATTTTTGATCCATTTCATGAGGAAATGATGCTGTAACTTGTGAAATGGATCTATTATAACATGTATAATATAGATCTAACAATTTATTATGCAGGAAAGAGTGATTCTTGGGTGTACACCGAGTTTTAGCAAGGAAAAGTGCATGGAAATGGAGGCTAAGGTGTAGCAGCAGAAGATCTGCCTTAATTAGGGGTATATTTTTTAGTTTAAGGTGTTTATATATGTTGATTTATTGGTGAAAAGTCCAAGATAAGGTTCTGGAAATTTTGGGAAAGCTAATTTTCAAGA
>VDFB02364008.1:0-12955 GCA_007258455.2 Sequoia sempervirens | reverse complement strand
AACTAGGTTGAAGGCCTAGGTTCAGATTTACAATGCTTTTCTTGAACCAAAAACCTAGGGAAAAACTCGACCACAAAGCAAAAAAAAATTCAAATTTGAAAAAACGAGATCCCGTTTATTAATAAATAGGATCCTGTTTTATAATTGGGATCTCGTTCCTTATTCTATAATATTTAGACCGTTGTAAAGGAAACAGGATCCTGTTTCTCGCCCAACAGTCCCCACATTCAATGTCGAAGAATGGCATCCCGATTATAGAATGGGATCTCGCTTCTTATAAATGGGATCCCGATTTTTATAAGCGGGATCCCATTTTATAAATAGGATCCCATTTCTTTTATTTAAATATACTTAAAAAAATTATTGTGAAGTCTACAACTTCACATTTACGGCTGAGAGCAGTAAAAGTAAATTATTTTTCATGAGTTATTGTATTTATAGGCGGTGAACTTGATTTTTAGTTGATTTTATCAAACGGGGCATCATCTACACCATTTTTGAAGTGGAATTATGTTATTTTTGTGCTTGTTTGGAGGAACAAAAGGTTTTCAATTTGTAATATGGATTGAAATTTTCAATGGAGGCATGAAGAAAACAATTTTTAAAGTGGAATTGTGGTAGTTTTCTAGTTGTTTTGAGGAACACAAGAGGAAGAATTTTGTCCTAATAGGTATTCAACTTTCAATTTGGATTGAATATTTTGAAGTATTTCACTATTAACATTCATTTGTGCTTGAGAATTTTATAATTATGGGAGATAAAGCTCATAATAAGAGAAGGAAGACATTGAATCCTCAAGAAGTTGAAGCAAATAGAGAAAAAGAGAGACAAGGACAAAGAGAAAAAAGAATGAGAATGAAATCAATGAATGATGGTGGAGCAACCGATTCCACAACTATTGAAGATGAAAAGATTGAGGATACCATGGTTGTAGATGAAGCTAATTTGCAAGGAGTCAATTTGGAGAAGAATATGATTATACAAACAAGTCCTACTATGTCTTCAAATCCCTCTTTGAATGCTATGGAGAATGTTTCAATATGCACAAATCCAGGTACGTCTTCAAATCCACATGTTAGTGAAATGGTAAATTTGTATGTAGAAGTTTTACAAGATACTGGACTTAATGATGTTGGCATTGACAATATTTTAGAGAGATGAAACTCTTTATAGAATTTTTTTGAAAACAAAAAAGAAAATCTTGTTGCAAATGAAAACTAAAACAGATCATTTTCTTGAAAATGAAATCAAAACCTGTATTTTGATGAAATAGAAAATGAAAATGAAATCATTTTGTTGATGAAATGAAGATGAAAACAAAAATTGAAAATGAAATATTTTAAGCAGAAAAAACATAGAATGCGATGTTGAATTTAATGAAATACTTTTTTTAAAATTGAAAGTGGTGTTTTCGATAATCTTCTTGGTCAAATTTCTTGGAGGCAAATAAGAACACATACGAATAGAATATACAACAAATTCTTTTATCAGAAAAATTGCATTTCAATGTCAACTAATGATGCAATTGATGAGAATGCAAAGTGCCTGAAAGAATGAAAGGTTAGGCTTTTATGTTAAACCAAAAGAAAATATCAATCACATTAAAACATGTTACCCACTGTCATTAGTGCCATTCAATCTATTGGGAAAATAGTTTATCTTAAAAGATAAAAATGCAAGAAGAAGAGCTTATAACCATCGCTATAGCTAATAAAGCAACCTTGAATAAAAGAATGGTAAAGGCCATTAGGCAAGGCTTAAAATACATCCCAAAACATTAGCCAAGATCAATTTAAAAGAAGAGAAAGTATGGAAAATGATCCCATCAATCAATGTTGGAGTTTCAATGGACGACTACCGAGGTCTGATATAAAATTGAATGTTGAAATTAAATCTTTGATTGAAAAATATTGGAATGATAATACTAGGGTTTCATCTAATGCTAGAGATGTTTTAAAATCTAAGGTGGGTCCAAAGAAGTTCACGATCCTCACCCAAAATGCCTATATTAGATACAAATAAATTGAATTTTATATGGCAATTTTGTTTTATCTGCTATTACTGGTAATATTAAAATAAGTCAAAGGTCTTTTTGAAACAAACCCTGGTATGTAAAAATTAATAAGCAATGAATATCTTGTTGTTGTAAAATACATGTTCAATTTTGTTATTTTTATGATGTTTTTCGATATATACATTGTACCTTGTATACTAACATGATTATACAGGATTGTGGTATTGATATGCCACTTGAAGTAATAAGAGAGTTTATTTTAGGTTTTTTTTGTGAAAAATCTAATGATAAATTATTTTATTTAAGTTCTTGTATTTCTGGATAATGCATTAACTGTGAAAATCTTTCATTTTTAAGAATTTTTTTGCATGAAAGTGTTGATCTTGATTTTGGACAACAATTAGTAGATGTCAAAATATTTAGGAATGTTCACAATTCTTTAAAAGATGGAAAAATAGGAAAGCGTTGTCATGATTTAGTTACAGAAAAAGTTAGTGTGCATGCATTTATGAGTGAATTTAAGAATAAAATTGTACCAAAATATGTCATGCACTCTGAACATGCTCGATGGCTTGATGGACAATTTCACACATGTAGAAACACATTTTCAATTGGTACTATACTTTCAGTGGTTGATTTTGTGGAGAATTATACTCTCATTCCGCAAGAGGAAATTCAATCTCAATATTATAATTCAGTGCAAGTAGCTATGTTTGTCCATATTGTTTATAAACATGCAGATGATAGCACTGAGGATGATAGAATTTTTTTGAGGGAGTACCATTTTTATTTGAGTGATAATTGGTTGCACTCGTCACAGTTTGTTCAATATTTTGTTTTAGTATATTTTATAGAAATTTAAGAGAGAGGAATCCATATGAAAGAACACCTCATATGGTCAGATAATTGTATGGGGCAGTTCAAGATTGCTAGAATGTTCTATTGGTTAAGTAGGGTTCACAAGGAACTTAATGTCCACCATATATGGAGTCTTTTTGAAGTTGGGCATGGTAAAGGAGAACATGATGGAGCTGGTGCTTGTTTCAAAAGAATTCTTGCTAGAGAACAATTAAAATTCGAGGATTTAGTAAAATTTAAAGATGCACGTGAGATTGTGGATTGGTGTAATAGAAGATTATCTGCACTTGGTTCGAGTGATTACTCTACAGTTCATCTATTCTTTTGGTTGGTGGAAGAAGAGAACATTTTATCTAGAGTTGATTGTGAGACAATTAGTGGATCTACTAAATGGAATTCATTTAGGAGTGCGACAACAAGAACATGAACTATTTGGACAAGGGAGCTTGCATGTTTTTTCTAGTTTTGTATCTCAGGAGATTGGGAATCATGTGAAAATACAAAATGGGTTGAACAGTGGGAGCAAAGATCGTTGACACCTACAAAATCACATAATCAATATGAACGAACTATTGAAGAGAATGATCAATTGTTTGCATATGAAGATTATGACTGTGTTTCAGACCTTGTACAAGAAGGTAATTTTAATTCAATTTATTTCATTTTATTTCACTTTATTAAGTTATCTTGTAATACTAAATTATTTATATGGATATGTACAAGTTATTAAATCAAATTTTGCTGGCAAGACATGTGTATGCTGTTATTGCACCTAAGGGGAATGAAGAGCAAACAGAATATTGGTTGGCTCTTTATGTGGAAACTAAACATAAGTTGATAACACCTCGAGAAGATGATGATGGCTTCATTATCCAATAGGTAATGGTGATCCCCCTTTAAGACACACTCTCAAGAAAAATTTTGATAACAAGTTTTAGATCCCCCTTAAGAAATTTTTAGAACAAGTCTTTGATCCCCTTATGAAAGTAAATTTTGAGAACCATTTGATGATGGTTTTGAACATGTTTCTCCAATAGGATTGGTGGTGGTTGGTTGCACTTGGCTATGAAAATACTTGAAAAGAAAGAATGGTCTACCTGCATTCGAAGACTATGAAACACATAAAAAGATTATACATTATTCACATTTGGGAGTGGCAAAAAATATAAAACTAGAGCAGTATTGTGGAAGACCTTCAAAACTGCTATGGTCAATTTCTATGGAAGAGCATGAGGCAATCATAGATGCATTGCAAAAAGAGAGGATGCAGATGGTACAATGGATTAAGTAAATACAGGTAAATATAGTTTTAGTTTTAGTTTATCCTTTTAAATACAGTAAATACATGTTTCGACATTGGTCAATTGTGTTATTAGAAATTGATTTAAATCGTCTCCTTTATATACATCCCCTTAAGGAATAATCACAAAGGATCTAGTCCATGCATTCAACTCCAGACAAACATGAAATACTTGCAAAAATATAATGTTATTAGTTAAATTCATATTTAAATACATGTTTTGATTACATTGATAATGTTTGACATTAATAAGTTAAACTGATTTGTTTCAAGCCTTTTGTATCCCAAGCCATCATTGCATTGATCTCCATACTTTGGAAACAAAAACAAATGAGAGGATGTCAGATTCAACCTTACAAAGTCATGTGGAATACTTTAAATGCAAAATTTTGGAGTTCTCAGACATATAGATAGTTTTATAGCAAATTAAAAATATGCATGTTTTGATGATTTCATTGATATTGCTTGTACCTTTGACATCGTGGTAAAGACTCTACTACGCTCTAGAAATGGGCCAAGTTTGAGATGTTCTTGGTGATGGTGATATCCACCTTGTAAACATTGTTTTGAGATGATATATATGTACATACATAATTACAAAATTAAACATACTCTATGTACTTCTATGTATCAAATCAATATTCCATATATTTTGTTTCTTAAATGTGCATGTTTTCCTACTTTGAAACTTTATGTTTATGTGTATAATCACTAAATATCATGCATACATTATTGTTAAATCAATTATATCCTTAAGATGTATTATGACCCCTATCACATCCTTTAAGAAATTATATTATAATTCCCTAAGACATCCCCCTTCTTTAAGACGCTCTAGTATTAAGGATCCTTTAGAAATCCCCCAAGACCCCTTGCAAGACATACCCTTAATACGCCTTCTATTATGACTTCTTAAGACATCCCCCTTAAGACCCCCTTAAAAAGATCCTCTTAAGACATCTCTATGACCCCCTTTGACATCCCCACTCAAGATGTTCTATTATGACCCCCTTTTGTGACATCCCTTCACCCTAAGTCATCCCCTTAAGACTTATTATAACCCTTTTAAGACATTCTATTATGACCCCTTTAGACATCCCTAAGACATCATTATTGTTTTGACAACTATAAATTAGTGTTGATGTTATTATTGTGAATTATGAACGCCTCTTATCCTCCAACTTCCATACTGCCTACCCCTCAAAACCCCAATCCCTAGAGCAGGTAAATAGACTGCTTTTGTTTGTGAATTATGATTTATTGACTGATTATTGACTGGCGTGAATTGAATAAGTTCATTGAGTAATTATCGCTATTTATTGAATGCACATATCATGTATATCATGTATGAAATCATTAAATTTGCAAAGTATAAATATTAAAATGTCCTATATTAATCCATGTATGAGATCACTAAATTTCACATTAATGTCCTATATTAATGTCTTGACTACGAACATAAAATGCATAAATGTACATGTGTAAATTAAAATTTCAAACAATAATAAAGTCCATAATTTATGTAACATATTAAGTGCATGAAACCAATATATTAAGCGCACATGAAATAAAAGTCCAACAGCAGTACAATGAGAAACAAGAAATATAGTCCATGAAATAAACAAATATAACACATAAAATCACATGTTTCTAGGTCATGTATTGTCTCTATAATCAAGAGACCTCTTCACACCATGCAGACTATGTGGATGACCTAAAACACTCTATACAAGAGAAAGATGAAATCAGATGTAAGACAATGAAAAACGATTTAATGAAAATTTAATTTATAATCCATCATAAAATTAAATTACCATCATATCTACGTCTGGATGCTCTGGTGCACCTGAAGCAACCTCTAAATTCTCTAAATCAATCTACATAAGCAAGACAAAGAAATTTGAAATTAGATGTACAACTCTACAATTAATTCTTTTTTTAATTCAATTTAATTTATAATTTATCATATTTTAATTGTACCGTATTCCAAGGTTGTGCACTAGGCTCTTCTCCAGGACCTGTTTGTACATGTTCAACTACAAGATGTGTCTCATGCTATAAAATAAAAAGAATATGTAAAAATCTCATATTATGTATATATTCAATTTAAAACTTATAACTGACTTTAAATATAATAATCGGATTCCCTAAATATAATAAAAATTAAATTACCATTTGATCTAGAACCTACTCTACGTGTCCTCCTAGTGGTGTAACTATGTCTGGGTTAGGGCTTAAAGTTGCACTAACAAAGTCCTACAAGATCAAAATTAAAGCATGCACAATTGAATTAGGTTAATTATATATATATTAAGAGTATATATATATATATAGTATATATATATATATATATATATATATATATATATATATATATATTCAAGTTTTCACATTTTGTATAAAAAGTTTTGTAAACAACCTGGAAATTAGTGGCCTCACGAGTAGCTACATATATATATATATATATTCAAGTTTGCACATTTTGTATAGAAAGTTTTGTAAACAACCTAGAAATCAATGGCCTCATGAGTAGCTACAACATCAAATGTTTTCCCAATCCCCATTCTTATTGCGGTATCAACCTAGACATGCATGTACATAGACATTTAACACTTATAATATTTACAAGTGTACATGCATGCATTTCATATATCTAGTGAATTCAAAACTCATAAAATTGTAACTATACTAATGTAAACTTTAAACAAATTTATAATATGAATGTACCTGCCCCTGATGTATGATGCCTGATAGTGGAGGAGTGCTTGACAATCCCTCAGGAGGAATTGACGTGGATGCCGATTGACTCACCTAAACCAACATAAATATTTCAAACATATATGTGATTCAATTATAAATTTAAAACTCAAGTTAATAATTTATGATTTCATATATAATTTTAAAAATTGAAATCAAAATACCCCATAAGGGTTGCTGAGTACGACCAATGTCGATGTATGTAGTCGTGTAATAGATGATTTCCCTGGCATCATTAGTGTCATCTTTGCACCAAATAATTTGATTGTTAAAATGTATTGCAAACTTTTCTTTAATATATACAACCATCAAAATTATTATAAAATGAACATACATCTAGATGCATATTTATACTTGTGTCACAGTGTCCTCAGGGTGATGGTCTACTATGAGAAACTCTACAAATGAATTGATGCAACCAGATGAACCACTAGAATCTCCCCGTCCACCTGAACTAGTTGTGGCCTAATCAGGTCTATAAAATACTTGATGAAAACTATTGCATATATGGGGGATGAACCTCAACACTCCTGAAGCAGTACTCAGACCAGCTCCATAAAAAACTCCTCCATCATCATCTCTATGCTCCCCACCCGCTATCGTAGAAGCATGCTAATCAAGGTCTCCTACGAGTGTACTAAGGGAACCTAATGTTGAGACCAAAGCTTGATGATGTACGGGTGCATGAATGGGAGGACCAGGAGCAACAACAAGGGGTTACTCATGCATGGGGCATTGGGGATCAAGCCTTGCCCCTAATCTCTGTTGTGGCATGCCGCCACCAGCACCCTGAAATGATCTAAAATCAAAATAATTGGGCTTTTTCCCCAAAACAAACTCTACATACATTTTTCTCAAAAAATACAATGGGAACTCCCAATTTGCATGTGGGGGACTATCAAAAACCATATACCATCGATCCCAAAAATGTGCACTCATCTGCAGATGTATGCACCACCTCATGGATATTCTAGATTTGTTGGGTGGAATGGGTTGTTGAGTAATGGGGTCAAGAAAGCAGGGGTCTAGATGGGCTTTCATTATTTTAAGGTCTAATATTTGTTTGTAAGAGAGACCATCAAAATAAAATTTTCTCATTTGTTCTCTCTCTCTCTCTCTCGTTGATGCCTATCAAGATCAGAATCAATCATCTTGATGGCATCAACAACATTTTGCATCGCAGATGCAAAATGTATCACATGTGGAGGAATCAATGCTTGAATCTGCATAGCATTGATTTGATTTTGTAAGGATGCAACTTGATCATTTATTCATGCTCTCAAGTGAGCCTCGTTAGATGTGATAGGTGTTGGATGTGGCATATTAGGTGGAGGGGGAGGGGGAGGTGGATGTGGCTGTGGCTGAGGTGGTGGATTGATGCTATCATCAATGTTAAAATCATCCATGATATTCTTGATATAAATCTGCACTTGCATTAAATCATACAAAATAGTCCATGTGCATACATATATTAAGATCATATATTTAATTGAAATAGGATGAGCAACATATATATTAAGATCATATATTTAATTGAAATGCACATATATATACATTGATTGTTCAACTCAAGACCATTTCCATACAAAATTCAAAATTAAATGTATGTACATGTACATTTAAAATAAAAAATATGATGCATAATTTTCATGCATACAAATCATTAAACTAAACTATGTACATACATACAAATTTCAAAATTTAAGAACTATATATGCAAATTTTTAATACATGCACATACATACTAAACAATAAACTTGAAACATTCACAAAAGCTTATTTTATGTCTAACACACACACAACACATATATATTACAATTTTTCAGTAGGAGAAATTATGATCTAGTAGATAGTCATAAAATATATGTACTATTATATATTATTCATTATAAGTTCATAAATTCCACCAAATTCATAAATCCATGTCACAAAAAATATCCATCTAGAACCAAAATCATAAATTCATGTGACTAAAAATATCCATCTGGAACCAAATTTATAAATTCATCACACAAAATATCCATCGTTCACCAAATTTATAAATTCATAACTATTTAATATCATTGTCTTAATTTAGAAACTATTGTGGCTCTCAATTGCATAGATCTTCATTTATTTGTGTTTTCTTTTTTAGAATCAGGAGTTCTCCTCTCCTCTAGCCATTGTCGATGCTCATCTATGATCCCATCCATAGCCTTGACAACATCAACAAGGGTTTGCATCCTAGATGCAAACATCCTCATAGGAGGTGTGACACATTCTTCATTTTGAATAATGTTGATTTTCCCTTGGATGGTTCTAACATTGGCATTGATTTGTGCTTGCAAATGAGCATGTTCATTGATTTCAGGTGGGGGGTTACGAGGTGGAGTGGGTGGAGGTGGAGGTGAAGTTGGTGGATATGGATGGCATGGAGGTGGATTGTGAATATTCTTGAATGGATCCATGTGATCTTTAAGATATGAGTGAACTTGCATTAGATTTGTAATTTCAAGATGTAAGATACATGTTTAGGAAATACCTTTAAGCCATTCAATATAAATTGTAGGAGTTTAGGTGAACTCCTCAAACCCCCTAGAATCACCTGCAAGACAAAAACTTCCACAAGAGAGAAATGGAAAAAATATCATGCTTTGATTAAGATGCAAGGATGTCAAATTGATTATGACATGACATGATTACAAATGTACAAGATGCCTGAATATATAGGCATGAGCTAAACCCTAATATGCATGAGATGTTGCCATGTGTCTTGATCTAACAACATGTGACAACATGTGAACCCTAATGGTGATGATCATTAAATGGGGGGATAAGTTCTAGAAGGACAACTCATCTTCTAGAAGGAATCTTATCTCCTACAAATAAGGAAGGGAATATTATCCCATTTATTAAATGATTTATCTAATAATGCAACCTAGGACTTAATGATTAAATGCAATACCTAAGTTAATTTATGCTAGTGTAATAATTAATTAATTAATTACACCAACACCCCCCCATAAGTGCAACTTAGGGAGGAAAATGCAATGATTATGCAAGAGATGATGATTGATGATGATGGGTCCCGACTACGAGGCCATGTTAGGTACCCATGTACATGAAGATGCAAAAAATCTCCCACAAATGGAGAAAAGGGGAAAACCCAATAGGAACAAAACCCCTCTCCAAAAAGGAGATGAAAATGCAAAAAGATGTGAGATAGGATGGGAAGGATGGAGGACTCCCAAATACCCCCCAAGTACACCATCCATCACATGGATACAATATATTAGCCCCCCATAGGGAGGAGATAGAAATGCTTCCCATTCCAGATAGGAATTGAAGGAAGGATGTATGCTAATGATGATGTCTTTGAACTCTGCTCAAGTGTCTCCTTGCTTGATGAAGAAAATGCCATAGTCCCAAACAATGAAGAGGGTGACAAACCAGGATGATGTGGAAATTGATGTTGAACAATATCCAAAGACAAAGATATAAATGCCTAATTTTTCTAAAATGAAAAATGGCTTGCTTATAAAAAAATTTCCTGAGAGGACAACTGACTGGGATGATTTTTTGCTGCAAATTGTATGGATAGTACGATTGATTTTGCAAACCCTAAAAATACCTCCGAAGCTCCCGGGTTGATGTATTCGATTTTGATGAATCGGTAGGTGATCCTAGGGTTTTGAGGCCTTCTAAAGACAATGGCGAGCTCGGATATGACTCTATCTACTTCAAAAATCAGCTTGGTCCCCGGGTGGAAACAAGTAGCTTGCAATGGAAACCTTTAGCCTGCAAGAATCTCGCACACCAACTTTCTTGATCAAGGGTTGATGTTTCACTGGATAAGCTCTGATTATGGATGCACAGTCCTTGAAGCTACAGTCTTCAATGGAGGACCTTTGAGCCAGGAAAGATGATCAACCACAAAGAAAGTGTTGCAACAATGGAATGCTGATTAAAGATTCTATTGATATGATGATTGATATGATGGGTATGATGGAGACTTGATAGCCCCCCTGAATGAAGTGTCCTCAAAACCACTAAAAGAAATATGAAGCAAATCCAATGGTAGATGCTGAAGAAACCTCAAGTCATGAATGGAATGACAGGGAAGAAGTCTCAGATATAAAATCTCTGAATAGAGGAGTGATGCCCCCTCAAGAATGTCCTCCAAACCTGTAGAAGTAGCCATGTCAGTGATACTTGAAATGAAGCCATCCTATGATTGAAAGTCTGGAAAACTAAATGTGTCCTGATGAATGATGATGATGATGGAAGCCTCAATCAATGAATCTGGACAAGGAATCATTGAAGGTGAAGGGATACCAACTGTCTCCAATGAAGAAAAAGCGCTAAAAGGAACCTTGTCAACCTCTTTGGAAGGATCAAGGCAATCAACCTCCTGCACAATAATATCATCGTGGGGAACTTGATTTGAAGCATGAATACCTTCACTCGGATGAGGAACTATACCAAACAGATGAGGCAATAAATGGTGGCAGATCCCATCTCGTCATTGTTGATAGTTACCCTCATGCAACATAGTCAAAGGAGTATATGCAAGCCCCATAATAAAATTTCTCCAAAAAATACAAAGACATTGACCTTCAACAATAAATAGAAGACTTCCAAAGATGATATGCAACTGAAGTGATGCTACCTAGATCAAAAAATATTTTTCCAAGCTTCAGGATGTCCAAGTTATTGAACAAATGCACCAAATTGAAAAAATCAATGTAAAAGTACCTGGAGCTGAAACTGATCAAGGGATCTGGAGTAATGAAAAAAGCTCTAAAATATCTCCGGAATGCCGCTAGAATTTCTAGATTTTGACAATCTGATGCGAAGATATTGGCCGTTGAGTCCAAAGTGGAGGATTGACTTCAGCTGACTGTAGAATTTTTTGTGAGCAAAATTTCATAGAATAGATGCCACCACTGGAAAGTAGACAAAATTATCTTTCCAACAGTATCTTAATTGTCAATTTTCAATACCATGGCCAAAAGTTATGATTTTTTCAAAAAAATTGAATTTAGCTTGCAAGAAATAGGTTTTCTGGCCAAAACAATTTTTTTTGATTTGATTTCTGCAAAATCTTCAGCCGGAGAAAAATGACATGTTCCAATTTTTGTTCAGCAATTTTCTCTAGATCCATACAAGATATCAAAAATCTAAAAGATACCCAGTTCAGATTTCGACCCTGGCTACAAAACCCAGAAATCGTTTTTCCTGGAACTGAGTGGAAGCTAGATTTCTGAAGCAAAAATAAAAAAACGGCTTTTAAAAAAGCTACTTGCATCCAGCAAGATTTTCATGCCAAAAAATAATCTCTGATATCTGGGAAGAAGTCTGCAGCACTGAAGCTCTGATACCATGTAGGAGTTTAGGTGAACTCCTCAAATCCCCCAGAATCACTTGCAAGACAAAAACTTCCACAAGAGAGAAATGGCAGAAATATCATGCTTTGATTAAGATGCGCGACGTCAAATTGATTACATTACGACATGATTACAAATGTACAAGATGCCTTTGAATATATAGGTAATGAGCGCTAAACCCTAATACGCATGATGCTGCCATGTGTCTTGATCTAACAACATGCGACAACATGTGAACCCTAATGGTGATGATCATTAAACGAGGATAAGTTCTAGAAGGACAACTCATCTCTTAGAAGGAATCTTATCTCCTACAAATAAGGAAGGAATATTATCCCATTTATTAAATGATTTATCTAATAATGCAACCTAGGACTTAATGATTAAATGCAAGACCTAAGTTAACTTATGCTAGTGTAATAATTAATTAATTAATTACACCAACATAAATGGCCTTAAATAATTGAATACAAATGATAAAATTATATGTAAGCCTCATTTATATGTCTAAGGCACATGTTACTTGAATGAAAATACAATTAACTATTAAAATTATATAATCTTGCAATATCTTATTATTGTTAAATTTGGTTTCCTTGGGAAACTTTGATCACCAAATTTTAAGAACTTCTTTGATCCCCTTAAGAAATGTCATATTGG
>VDFB02364007.1:0-13012 GCA_007258455.2 Sequoia sempervirens | reverse complement strand
TTGTTCTTCTTCCTTTTTGGTTTCCACTTTTGTAGTTGGTATTGATGTTTTCACAGACCTTTGTTTTTCTTTCTTGGCATGCAAACAACTTTCAGGTTCATGGTTAGCCTTGAGTTTGTAAACTTTGTTGTTATAAACATACTTCATTACACGGTGAAGGGTTGAAGGCACATCGTTAATTGCATGAATCCATGGTCTCCCTAAGAGGAGATTGTAAGAAAGATCATGAGGAATAACATGAACCAGAGTTTGTAATGTTACCTTCCCAACTTGAATAGGTAATGTGATGAATCCAAGTGGTTGTTTTCCTATATTATCAAATCCATGGATAGACAAAGAATCAAGTACAATGACACTCTTATCCATATGAATATTCTCCAAAAGGCTCACACTACACACATTAAGGGCCAAACCATTGTCAAAAAGGGCTCTCTTTATCACAATTTGATTAATATAAGCTATTATCATGAATGCATCATATCATTTTTGAACTTCCAAAGAGGTTAATTCTCTTTGGTGAAAAAATATCTAAATTAACCTCATTCATTCCTTGAACTAGCACTACCACATTGTTTGAATTTGTATTAGGAGGAGCCATAACTTGTTGCAAGGATGTTTGAAACATACTATGGTAATTTGGTGAATCTTGAATAAGATCCCATAGGGATATCTTAGTGGGTGTATTCTTAATTTGTTCAACAAGATCATATTCCTTTCCACTATTCGAAGGTAAATGAGGAGCACTAGCCAAGATAGATTGAGGCAAAGGTAATGAAACAAGAGTGGTTTGTTGTTGCCTATTGTTCCTTGTATTGTATGTGTGAGCAATGGTATTGTAAATAATTTGTTGTGAATCACTTTATTTTCAAGTGAAGGCTTGTTTTTAGGTGGTTCTAGGATGATCACAGGTTTTTTTGAACTTGAGGTTGTTGCAAGGGAGGATAAATGATAAGTTGACGTTTGATTGCATTAACGTCTTTAGGTTTTGGTTTGTCATGACAAGCCTTAGTGAATGAACCTTGTGAGATGAATTCCTCAAGGGCTTCATCTAACATTCCAAAGTAATCACTATAAAGGGCTTGAGGGATAGGTTAACTTTGAAAAAGAGATTTGACATAATCAAATAACTAGGCTTTCTCTGAGGGTTTTTTTTATGTTTTTGATCTTTCTTTTTGTTCTTTTTTTTAATGATTGAAAAATGTAAAGTAATGTATCTAATGATGCAATAATGTTGGAAATGAAAGAAAAATATAGGAAACTTTTAAATGAATTAATTTAACTCTAAAATATGCAAGTAAAACATTTTTCCCAAAGCTAAAATCTAGCTAAAGTTTGAAATGTAAGAAATCTCTGAAATTACAAAAAATAAACCCTATTTTAGGAAACTACTCTCAAGCCCAATAATAGAAGAAGAAAAACATAAACTCAGAGACCAAAATCACTCAACCTTTGCTTCGAAAAATGCATGCACCGACCCATCCAACCTACGGCAAAATGTAACTCGACAGCCTCTAAATCTCTTTGAATCTCCCTATGTATCCCATGTAGTTTGATGTAGTTCTCAGGATCTTTTATTAGCGTAGATAATTTCAACAAACCTCCCTTCCAACGTAGGGCCTCAAACGCAAATCGCCAGAATCAAGGCCGGAACGACGAACAAATCGCACCGGAACTTAATGTGAAGTATGAATCTAAATGATTGAATGATGATTTTAATGTTAACACTATGCCAAACAAACTCAAATCTAATGTAATTTTTCTAATTTTTAGTGATTTTAAGCAATGCAAACATGCAAATTTAACCCTAAATGCAATGTTCACTAATGCCAAAATTAAAGAACCTTAAATGCAATGCAACTAATGCAAATCCAATGCAAACTATTATAAAACTAAGATCTAGGGTTTAATGCACTCTAATTTTTAGAATGTTGTTGTACAAGGTTGGGTTCACCATAATGAAATGATGAAAAATGGGGTTATATAAAAGGGGGTTTACCAAAATACATTACCATATTCTCCACTATTTCATTCAAGAAATGAGATCCAAACCATGAAGTTACTATCAACCATGATGCAAAGGGTATGGGAACTTTTGGAAAACAACACAATGATTTCAATAATCTCAACAGTGCACTCTCAAACACCCTTATAGAAATAAGGCTCAATGGCTCACTTACAACTTATATGATTCCTTATGGACCTAAACCATAGGAGTACTTTTGATATAATCATACAAACTTTTCTTGAATGTTTACAAATCCCCAACCCTCTGTCTTAAGCAAAACTCTCTTTTTGCACCTTGACTAGGCTTCTAGCCCAACTAGGCCTCCAACGGTGAATTCTTGAATTTCCACTCAATGTTCCCAAAGGACCCTCAAAAATAATGATTGAACCAGATGTGGTTTTTGATGATACATAACATACTAGATTCTTGATGGCACTTGTTTTGGAGCACACCAATCAAAATCTGCTATTTCCTCCAATTTAGGGCCTAATTAGCCCTCTTTTTCAAAGCAACCCCTCTCTAAACTCAACCCCTGACTATGAAACTTTCAACAGTCCCTTAAAATGTCTCAAAACCAAATATTCCAAGTTTTTAGGCTTCTATGACACCCCTAACATGCTCAAACACAAAACCCTCCAAAACTTGCCTCAAAACTAGGGCCTTTTGAAATCTAGCCTTCCCAACACTTCCAGAACCTATTTTTGGACTTTTCACCAATAACTCAACATGTTTCAACTATTCCAACTCAAAAAGATACCCCTTATTAAGGCAGATCTCCTGCTGCTACACTTTGGCCCCCATTTTCATACACTTTTCCCTTTGACAACTCGGTGTACACCTTGATATTCTTCCTTTCTGCACATTAGTTTGTTAGGTTTGTATTATACATGTTAGAATTGATCCATTTCAAAGGTTACAGCATTATTATACCTTGAAATGGATCAATCATCCATAAAAACCCTCAAAATCAATGAAAATCTGCACTTTTCTTGAGGACAATCAGTTATAAAATACAAAGAATTGATTGTTGTTGCTTATCAGAGCATAAAAAGGCCTTAAAACATGTAAACACAGGTTCCTAAAGCATCCAAATAGACATATCTTCAATGACAATCAAGTTTTCATCAAATGAACACAAGAAAAATGCAAGAAATTGCTGTTTTTTTGCTTTTTCCTGTAGCAGTCCGTACAAAATCCGTACCGGAAACCAAACCTCCATACAAATGACTTCTATGGAATTGAATAACCTTTCCCCAACTTCTCAAACCGTTTTGGATTGATTAGTTTACATTAAAGTGATTAAAACATCAAAAAACTACTTTCCCGCCCAATGTTGGAATTCAAAAATTTGAATTTCCAATTTACAATTTATTAAACTCTACTATCTAAAACTATTGGATTCTTAATTTCCAACCTTATTTGACACACTTTAAGCATTAGATCACTATTTAAACCCCTAAAACATGACTGTCCCATTTACATTGCACTTTGGTCCTAGGGTCCTTATCAGGACCCTTAGGACTTTTAATCTTCCAACTACTCTCATCCATGCCAAATGCCATTATAGGCTGCAAGATATCATAGTTGATGTTATGGAGTGGTTTATAAGTCTTCAAAACCCCTGCAACCTCCTGGCACTTGAAGTGTTCCTTGAAGGGCTTGGGTGCTCTTGCACCATTCTCCCCAAGAAAGAAAAATTTCTTGCCCCAAGAAGTATCCCATGTGTTGCCACCAAAAGACCCCTTGCTCTCATATGTTTGCATCTTCAAATGACAAGGCATGTAATCTCCCAAAGTCACTGTCTTCCTCTTCTGCCAATCTGCACTCTTGTCATTCATCATGTGAGAACCAAAACAATGATTTGTTTGTCCTCTTGGATGTTTGAACTCAATCTATTTTTGTTCCCTGTTCCTGCCCTCATTCCACTGACTCCCTTGTAAAAGGACACCACCTCTATCACCCTCAACTATAGTGCATTCAATGTCTCCAACCTTGACACTGTCTAAGTCCCATAAATTCTAATTTCTAGGATTGTGTGCTCCACAACCTTGCTGCAACTCATCACTCCTCCTCCAACCAGTATCTTCCCCTGTCTTACCTATCTTACCCTGCTTATTCACCTGCAAACTCTTCTCAAAATAGATCATAAAACTTTCATTTGACTGCTCCAAAGGCAAAGGCACTAAATTGTATCTAATAGCATCTTTATGCACCAAATATGTATTGTGAAAACCATCATGCAATGTCTGCCTAGTATACTGCCATGGTCTCCCCAAGATGATATGACCACAAGTCATTGGAATGACATCACAAAGCACCCTGTCATGATAAGATCCAATTGAAAAATCCACAAAATCTCTCTTACCAATCTCTACATGTTGCATTTGAGTTACCCAAGTGGCCTTGTAGGGAGTAGGATGATCAAATGTTTCAATCCCTAACTTGGTTACCATATCAACTGAAACTAAATTGCTATGTGACCCTGAATCTATGAGCAATCTGCATATTTTACCATGACTCAAACAATTTGTTTTGAAAATAGTTACCTTTGGCTCTTGATGAAGTCTTTCTCCTTGCTTGACCATAAGAAACTCACCATCAGTCACAGGGTCTTCCATGAATGTTTTTGATTCCTCCTTCTTGTCTTCTTCTTCTTGTACCAAGTTAGCTCTCCTATCTCTGCCCCTATCAGCTTGTTCCCATTTAGGACACTTGAAGGAAGGATGCCCTGGTTCATTGCAATTGAAACACCTACCTGTGAATGGGCCTCTACCTTGTCCAAATCTTCCTCCTCCTCTAGGAGTGTATCCACCTCTTTGATCAGAAAATACCTCTTTACCTTTGTCATTGCTGCTCCTATCATTGCTGCCTTGTCCTTGTTCTCTATTACCTCTGCCCCTATTTGAACTACCTCCTCTTCCACCATTGCTTGATCTTTCTTGCTTCCTCTTCACCTTTTCTTCTGCTCTAATGGCCAATTGAAAACATTCTCCTAATGTCCTTGGCAATTGCAAACCAATCTCATCTTGTAGATTATACCTCAAGCCATTGATATACCTGGCTACTTTCTAATCTTCTTCCTCATTACCTCCTCTAATACCAAGCTTGTGAAATTTCTCAGTATAGGGCATCACATCCATGTCCTTTTGCCTTAAATTCCGCCTCATCCTCTTCACATGAATTGTGTAATCAGATGGTAGGAATTTTTCCTTGACCAAACTCTTCATCCTTGCCCATGTGGAAACTTTTTCCAATCCCCTAGCCATCCTATCATTCTAAAAACTAGTCCACCATGTCAATGTTGTGCCTCTCAACTTAGTTTTGGAAAACTTAACCTTCCTCTCTTCGTCCATCTCTTCAAACTCAAAATAGTTCTCTAAGGCATCAAGCCATCCTAACACCTCCTCACTATCCATCTTTCCTTGATAGATAGGAAAATCTATGTGACTCTTTCCTCCATGACCTTGTACTGCCTTCAACAATCTCAGTAACCTCCTTTCTTCAGGGTCTTCTATCTCACTTGCGGATGCTCTTGATTTAATTCTCATTGTTCTTTTCATCCATTATCTCGACGGATTTCGATACTTTACCGGTGCGATCCTTGTTTATTCTCTATTTCCTTTGTTTCCGGCCTCGAGCTTTGTTCTCCTTTTTCCTCTAAGATTTCTTTAACCTATCGAACTTTGCTAATTGATTTTAAAAGCATTGCGATTCTTCATCCCAGCGGGACCTTTATTTCATCGCTTCCTCGATACCACTCGATGTATGGAACTTGAAAACAACACAATGATTTCAAAGATCACAACAATGCACTCTCAATCACCCTTATAGAAATAAGGGTCAATGGCTCACTTATAACTTATATGCTTCCTTATGGACCCAAACATTGGGAGTGCTCTTAATAGACTCATACAAACTTTTCTTGAATATTTACAAAGCCCCTACCCTCTGTCTTAAGCACAACTCACTTTTGCACCTTGACTAGGCTTCTAGCCCAACTAGGCCTCCAGCAGTGAATTCTTGAACTTCCACTCAATGTTCCCAAAGGAACCTCCAAAATAATGATTGAACCGGATGTGGTTTGTGATGATACATAACATACTAGATTCTTGATGGCACTTGTTTTGGAGCACACCAATCAAAATCTGTTGTTTCCTCCAATTTAGGGCCTAATTAGCCCTCTTTTTCAAAGCAACCCCTGACTATGAAACTTTCAACAGTCCCTTAAAATGTCTCAAAACTAAAGATTCCAAGTTTTTAGGCTTCTATGACACCCCTAACATGCTCAAACACAAAACCCTCCAAAACTTGCCTCAAAACTAGGGCCTTTTGAAATCTAGCCTTCCCAACACTTCCATAACCTATTTTTGGACTTTTCACCAATAACTCAACATGTTTCAAATATTCCAACTCAAAAAGATACCCCTTATTAAGGCAGATCTCCTGCTGCTACACTTTGGCCCCCATTTTCATACACTTTTCCCTTTGACAACTCGGTGTACACCTTGATATTCTTCCTTCCTGCACATTAGTTTGTTAGGTTTGTATTATACATGTTATAATTGATCCATTTCAAATGTTACAGCATCATTCTACCTTGAAATGGATCAATCATCCATAAAAACCCTCAAAATCAATGAAAATCTGCACTTTCTTGAGGACAGTTAGTTATAAAATACAAAGAATTGATTGTTGTTTCTTATCAAAGCATGAAAAGGACTTAAAACATGTAAATACAGGTTCCTAAAGCATCTAGATAGACATATCTTCAATGGAAATCAAGTTTTCATCAAATGAACACAAGAAAAATGCAAGAAATTGCTATTTTTTTGCTTTTCCTGTAGCAATCCATACAAAATCTGTACCAACAACCCAACTTCCATAAAAATGACTTCTATGGCTTTGAATAACCTTTCCCCAGCTTCTCAAACCATTTTGGATTGATTAGTTTCATATTCGAAGTGGATTAAAAACATCAAAAACTACTTTCCCGCCCAATGTTGGAATTCAAAAATTTGAATTTCCAATTTACAATTTATTAAACTCTACTATCTAAAACTATTGGATTCTTAATTTCCAACCTTATTTGACACAATTTAAGCATTCGATCACTATTTAAACCCCTAAAACATGACTGTCCCATTTACATTGCACTTTGGTCCTAGGGTCCTTATCAGGACCCTTAGGACTTTTAATCTTCCAACTACTCTCATCCATGCCAAATGCCATTATAGGCTGCAAGATATCATAGTTGATGTTCTGGAGTGGTTTATAAGTCTTCAAGACCCCTGCAACCTCCTGGCACTTGAAGTGTTCCTTGAAGGGCTTGGGTGCTCCTGCACCAAACCAAAAGGTGAGCCAAATCAAGGTATGAATCAACAATTTATCCTTTATACAAGGATGGGGGTGAGAGCCAAATAACACTTTGGGGAGAAATATTTGAAATAGAAAAAACAACTCCAAACCTAGATCTACAAAGTGCATTAAAGAGATTTAACATAAAACAAAAGGAAACAGTAATTTTTTTGAAGAAATTGAAGGTAATAATTGTTGTGCACCTATCAAAATTTATTGTTTCTTCAACCCTAACAGGGACTCATTCGTCCTATGGAAAATGGGTCCTATTATGCTTTCCCAGAAGACTTTGAATCAAAAGCTTGAACTTAGAAACTGTGAAAACTTCTTGCCTTTGTAACCCTAATAGGGACTCATTCGCCCTATGGTGCATGGGTCCTCGTAGGCCTTTCCAAAAAACTCTAAATCAAAATTTGAATCTCTAGACTTACAATTCATTCCTGTAACTTGAGATTCCTGCTTTTGGATCTGGATCTATTAATAATCTACAAAAAAAAATTAATGTTTGTTGGTGGATAGGGGTTTGCCTCAGTCAAACCACAAGTTTGGTAATTAAACCTTGATGATGAATAGAAATCTGAAACATGAAATGTGTGTGCAATCCTTACCTTAAGTGTGCCTAAGATTAAAATCTCTAATGATACAAATAAACTGTACTCAAGTGTGTTAGAATAGGATCCTAAAATGAAACATGAAGAATGCATAAAACCTACTTTAGGAGACCTCCAATCCCCTTAATAAGTCTCAAATCTAAATATACCTCGCTTTAGGATAAAAATAGAATCTCATAGGAAACAATTCACCTACTTTAGGAGACCTCCAATCCCCTTAATAAGTCTCAAATCTAAATATACCTCGCTTTAGGATAAAATAGAGTCTCAAACATGATCATAGAAGATGGAATCACTTAGGAAACAATTCATTAGGCTTGGTTGAATCTCATGGTGCTTCTCCCAAAACCTAGAATCCATCATGATTCTCCATAGGCATCTATCATCACTCCTTTAATAATGTTTGATCTTTGACCACAAAATGAGCTTGACGACTTGAAAAACAAGTTATAATGTTGCTCCAAGACTTCACTCTTGCTTGCTCCTTGAATATGAATGCTTGGTCTCATAAAAATTGCTTAGATTCCTCTTTTGAAACTCTAGGTGATACATAATGAAATAACCTTGTATTTATACATAACTTAAGATTAATTCCCAAAATTCAAATATCACAAGCCAACATTGAATTATAGATTTCAAATCATTAAAATACTGACAAAAAAATATTTCAAAGAGGGGTCCTAGGTCTAAGCGAGGACCCATTAACCATGTGGAAAATGGGTCCTAGGACACTTACCTAGGGCACACATCAGACAAGGTGTAATGTTATGCAAAATCAGTGTTCTAGGACTAAGTGAGGACCCATTCACCCTATGGAGAATGGGTCCTAGGTCACTTACCTAGGACACACATCTTCCAAAGTTAAGTGTTGTGTGATGGAATTTATGAATGCTGAGTTTTATCCCTCATAATTTGTAATTAATTAGGCTTCGATTTGAATTGAAGGGGCCAATTAAGGAAAATTAACCTCAATTAATTAATAAAGACCTAGATTAGTGTGAAAGTGTAAAGACACACCTTACAACACCCTAAATAAGGCACCATTAATTTCATTTTATTTAGAAGGTCCCTAAAATTAATGTGAATATGTAAAATGTAAAAACTACCAAATTAATCATTGATTAATTATGAAAATCAATGAATAAAATGGAGCTAATGCAGATCCAATCTAAAGGAGTTAAACATTTAACTATTTTTTTCTAAATGATTCTACAACTATTACCATTATCACAAATCCATTTACAATATCTCAATTTAAGTATAAAACTTGAATCATAATAGTTACAACCGCTAGTATGCAAGTCTTGAAATCAGATTGATATCATATGCAACTAATCTACTTATAACAACCATTATATTCCATAACAATTTAAAGTTACCATGCTATATATGATTAATATAAGAATTCTAGAAATAGTCATTTACTTATCTAATAAGACACAAAATAAACAATACATCATCATCTATATTATAAAATTTATACCATTTCCTTCTATAATTGGAAGTGGAAGAAAGAGAGAGCATCATCGAGGTGATATCCACCCTACAATGAAGTGTTAGCTTCCTCGTGCTAATCCACTAGAGAAGCCTGACCTATCACAGAGGATCTAGCAGTATGCAACAATCATGAATGATGAAATCCATTTCACTCTATAAATCACTAATGACCTATCATGCCTACATGCTCTTGCATCATACATACGAGCACCTATCCATTTTGTACATAAAATTTGGAAGAAAATGTAACCCAATCCAAGTAATGCGATCAAGGGTGTGAATCAATGATAATCGATGTTTGTATCATAAAAATGCCCCAGTCATCTCACTATGATATCTGGACATTAATAGTATAGATAAACATCCCCTAATTACAAAGCTCATAATTAGCATTTAATTCCTTGATATTATTTAACTTAAATAATGTATTTTCAAGTGATAATATTTGCTCATTATTTCATTAGAGAGGAATAGCCAACAAATGACCAGTCCATAAAGAAGCTAATCCACAATCCAAACACACTTTTGTAACTCCACTCAATATCTAGTGATATAGAGGATCCAACTTTCTCCTCATGACTTAATTGGTTGTAGGTTATCACCCAACAATATGGAAAATAGCTCGTAGAATTATTGTAACTTATTTATTTATTTTTTGCTCATATATACCCAGTAATTATAATTATCATTTAGACTCATGTGATTGCAATTTATTAATCAACTAACAATTCCAACTCGTAGATTTTAGCAAAAGGACAAAACTCAAATAGTTACAACTTTTGCATATCTTGTCTAATTTAAAAAATTCAATATGTTCTGAAAAGGGGAAGGAGCAAGGAACAAAACCCAGAAAGCATTTTATAAGAAAGTCAAACTCGCATGAGCAGTTTTCTCTATAAAATAGCTCACTAGCTTACCCAGAATCAACAGTTTAACATAGGATAATCTTATATCATAATGATAATTATCTTTATAAAGAAACCCTCATTAAATCAATATATTTTTAATGATTTAGAGATTTGAAGGTGTATTTTCAATCTTAGTCACATGCCTACACAAAAATGTTTGAGAAAGAAGATCCTCTACTCTTACAAGCACATTGATGATGAATGCCACATATTTATGGATTTTAGATAGTTCAACAAATTTTACTTCTTAAACAAGTATATTAGTCCATTGATTCATTTTGAAATAGGGAATTGTTCTACCTCTTTATTTATTGAATTGAATATATTACTTTTGGAAGACATACTCGGTTGCAGCCTTTATTCTATGGCAAGAAAATACCTAAAAGATAGAGCTTAGCCCTAATATAGCCCTTCTTCTATCATTGACAATAGGGGTATTCATCCATTGATACAAATGAAGTAGCAATAGAAAAGAGTTCAGGCTTAACATGTCTTCAACTATCATAGATTTGCATTCTCAATAATGTGCTTTCATGAGAGGAAATGAAAACAAAACCTGCTCTTGCTCGTAGATAATTTCCATTTGTTGTATGAACAAAATTTCCATAATAAACGTGTTGAATACCCAAGATACTAAGAAGCGGGGTGAATTAGTATCTTCTTAAACTTATTGAACATGCACCATCCAAATACTCCAATGCATATAACAGTAAAAATGAGCAAGAGCATAAGCATAACATAAAATCACACAACACATGAACACTAGTATTTTTTACGCGGAAAACTCAAAATGGGAAAAAACACAACGAGGATTAGCTCACAATATAATATAACTAGTTATAAGATATTACAAAGGGTGGCTCACTGCCTACAAAGATACAATGTAGAAATGGATTACAACCATAATATGAACTAATAAAGTTACACCCAACAAGTATTGATTCAGTTCCTTTGATGCTCAAAAAATTGACTTTACACACTTCTAATAAACTCGCATACCAGCAGATATGTATTCATCTTCGCATACTTATCTATCTTTTTTTACACACCATCAATCTCAAAACTATTCAATATATATATCTGAATCATCCACAAGCAACAATTAGGTCGGCCTAATTAGATGCAACCCTTATTCACCAAAAAGATTAACTGTTGACGTCAAGCTTGTACAAAACTTTTCAAAAACAATTCAAGCATGTAGTATGCTACAACATGTTGGCATGGACCTAAGATAGGTCACAAATAAATCCGCAACACAAAATTAATTCATTATAACATCAAATATTGATTAGCTTTGTTAGGGATAGACCTAATAACAAAATACAACAATTGAGTGATGCCAACTCACCATTCGAGCACCTACGCACATGAAATTTTGAACTTACAAACTTCTAGCAACCAAGAACCATTTCCAAAAACTGCAAGTTATGATATTCATCAGTGGATGATTGCAGACCAAAATACCAAAGGATAATAGCTATTTTTGCATATCGATTCTGAATACCAGATCAAACTTGAACTTACAATTACGACTCATATAACATGGTGACATCAATGACAACATAAAAGCTGCATAATGAGATGTTCTTCTTCATTCTTCCAACAATCTCCCCCTTTGTCATTGATGGCAACATGTGCCAAAAGAATGCACAAACCTCCTATGTGCAACACACTCTCCCCTTTTCTCTTCATGACATTCTCTCCCCCTTTGACATCAAGGACAAAGGATGGTTCAGAAATATGAAAACTGAAAAAGCATTACTCAAAGGAAGGTGAGCCTTGAAGCTCCTTGAGAATACCTTTCCGTGCTAACTTTCCATTCTCCCAACTCTTCTTAGTAGATACCAACATTCTATTCAGAGATTCTAATTCCATTAGGCTTGCTTCTGCATCATTTGGAGTGCATGGAGTCAAATTGATATTTTCTAAATTTTTTGCATTGGACAAAGCATTGGCCACTGGAGTGTATTCCATTCTCACAAGGTCATCTAATTGATTGAATATTTTGATGATGTCTTCCTTTTGCTTCTATAGAATAAATAATTTCTCTCTATGAGCAGTGATAGCATTCCAGTTTGACCTATCTATGTCTTTAGATGCACTGTATGTACTAGAAACAACTATCAACTGGGACTTAATGGAGCCCATGAGATCTTTGATACTATGTGTGGCATCCAACCACTTTATGCAGTAGGAAAATTGAATATTTGCTTCGGACTCACAAGCTTGCACAACTTCTAGGATCTTTTCCACATTGATGTGTGCTAGATCACACTTATACTGAAGTTCTAAAATCCTTTTCTCTTCCATTTTATCCTTAGTCTCTTTCCTAGTCTTCTCACCTAGTCTGAAGGCATACTCCTTGATGAAGTCCAATAGAATTTTTAGATTTTCTACCAGAGTGAGAGATGTATCAATTGATGTATCGGGGGTAGCCTCTTGCAAAGCTTTGAGGGGATCATCAATAAGCTTTTTCCCCTTTTGATGTGTTTCAAAAATTTCTTTTCTTCTAGATGCATGTAATGCATCTCCTAACACCAATTTTTGAATGGGAGATATCTTGTCCAAATCCACACTACCTTGAACCATGGGGAGTTGTAGAGTTCCAGAGGAATTACTGGCTGGAACCTTATTTT
>VDFB02364006.1:0-23514 GCA_007258455.2 Sequoia sempervirens | reverse complement strand
GTTCCATTTTCCAAGCACTTTGACATGGCGATGATTTCTAGAGCATATAGAACACTTCAATTTTTGACAAAAAATATCCACCTAGATCAGTCCTCCCCATTGGAGAGCTTTTGGACCTCTGAAAGCTTGATTACTTATAAATTAAGTGAGGGTAAAGCTCCATCACTTTACCAATCTGCATCTATTTTTCCTTGCTTGGATTCATCCCCTTCAATCCCACTTTGAGGTACTCAATTGCTCCTCTTCGTGAAGTCTTGACCTTCCTGTCTAAGATGACATTCTCTAGAAGCTCTGACATATACTCAGGTGAAAGATCATCAACTGATGGAATCTGAATGTTTGTTTCTTCATCCAACATCATTGTAGGTTCATACAACTTTAGATTCTCCACATTTACAACTGAGTAGATGTGCATGCATGGAGGAAGATTAAGGAAAAAGGCATTGGTAGCGATCTTTTCCAAGATCTCAAAAGGACCATACCTAATTAGCTTGAGATTCCTTCCTTCACCTTGCATTCTTTCCTTGTTGATATGTAACCAAATTCTATCTCCAACCTGAAAATGATAATCGACGTGATTCTTATCATGTAGAGCCTTGTATTTGGCATGGCTCTTCTCCAAATGTGCTTCCACTACTTGATGAATTGCTTGGACTTTCTGGATGAAATTCAAATCCTTTTCTGCATCATGGAATCTATCTTCAACATCGTCCTTCTTGAAAGAAAATTCCATCAGTGTTTTTGGTAGATAACCAAAATATGTTTCAAAAGAAGATCTTTTTGTAGAAGAGTGTGATGCATGGTTATCAACATGTTGCACATAGTGTAGATTCTCATCCCACAACTTAGGATGTTTATTGTAGTAACCTCTAAGAATATGCACAACTGTCTTGTTCACTACCTCTGTCTATCCATCAGTCTGCAAATGGAAAGTTGTACTTTTCTTCAGTCTAGCGTCCATGAGCTCCCACAATGCTGACTAAAATTCCCCCAAGAATCGAGAATCTTGATCTAATAAAATAGAAGTAGGGAGCCCAAAATGAACCCATACAAATTGAAAGTACAAATGTGTTGTCAGTTCAATGGTGACATCTTCTTACAAGGCATTAAAATGCACATTTTACTAAACCTATCCACTACCACAAATAGATAATCATGACCTTTCCTAGACATTGGTAGTCCCCCAACAAAGTCCATAGAAACATTCTCCCATAAATGGATGGTACAGAGGAGTAAACCCTAATTTCCTATTGCTAGGTTTACTTGTTGCACACATGACACAACCTCTAATATACTTGGATACAATTTCTTGCATACGAGGCCAATAACAATATTTTTGCAATTGAGTCATTGTTTTTCTCACCCCAAGTGTTCCATTAATAATAATCCAACAATTTATCCTTAAAGTCTTCATCGTTAGCATATTGTTCTTTGAAACTTTCATGTACCATAGAACTACCTTGTAGGATAATCATAACATTCATGATAGAAGGACTAGACAATATATTTGCTACTTTATTATGGGAACCTTTTTTATACTTAATTACCAAATGAAATTGTTGAAGAAAACCCATCCACCTAAAGTGCCTACTTTGTTGTAGTTTGGATTGTGAGTGCAAGTACTGAAGTGGTTGGTGATCAGTGTGGATTACAATTTCTTTCCCCATTAATTAGTGTTTCCATTTTTTAACACTTTGAACTAATGTATAAAGTTCCTTATCATAAGTAGGATTGTTACTTACTACAGCTGTAAAGGTTTTAGAGTGATAGCAGATTGGTTTACCTCCTTGCATGAGTACTACTCCCATGGAAAACCCACTTGCATCTGTCTCAATCTCGAATGGTTGTTGTAAATATGGTAATTCCAGAACTGGTGTGGTTCTTAACTTTTCCTTCAAAGTGTCGAAGGCCTTCTGCTGTACACCTCCCCACTAGAAATTTGTCTTCATATTGGTTAATGTGTGCAATGGTGATGCAATGTAGGAGAAGTTGGCGATGAACTTCCTCCAGTACTAAAAAAAACTTAAGAAACTTCTAACTTCTATAATTGTACTTGGCTTAGGCCATTTTACAATAACCTCAAACTTCACAGGGTCTACTTTCAATTGACCACCACCTACGACTTAGCCTAAGTACACTAAGGATGTCTTAGTGAATTCGCACTTCGACATCTTTACAAAAAGAAATTATTTTCTCAATACATCAAAAAATTTGTTTACATGAATTACATGATCTTTCCAAGTTCAATCGAGTACAAAAATATCATCTAAATAAACTATGACAAAATCATCAATAAAAGGATGAAAGACATCATTCATGACTCTCATAAAGGTAGCCTAGGGGATAAAATTGCTTCTTAAGAGAATTAACAAATTCTGCCCAAGTTAAATTGTCTCTACCATGTGTGAAATTTTTTGCTCGAGTTTTACTCTCCCACCAGGTGAGAGTTGTTCCTCCCAACTGAAGAGTAGTTAACTGGATCCTAGAAGCATCATCTAAGAGACCTTGAACTCTACAGTACACTTCTACTTGTTAAACCCAATCATATAATTTCTCAACATTTAATTCCCCACAATACTTAGGTAGATCAAATTTTACATCCAATTTAATTTTAGGCTTATTTAAAAATTAGAGGAGAATTGATTTCACAGTTGTTTAAAACATACCAACCCCATAATATTCTCATCACCGCAGTGATGGAGGAGTGGTGAGCAATGTTTTGGGGTGGGAGGTCGGGGATTGATACACACCCTATTTTCAAAACCAAATTTTTAACTCTTCTTAGTCAAAAAAATCGGTCCAGTATATATGTTAATGCACGATATGTGGTGTGACGTTAGGAGATGAAAATGGAAGGTGGTTAGCTAAGGGTTCAAGCCCCATCAATCATTTTAGTAAACCATTTAACCTATTCTGCGACCATCAGAGGTGATAGGGGTGCCATGTGCACAATAAAATGGTGCCATGTGGCACAATTTGATTAGCTACCTGAAGACATGTGTCCTAGCTAGATTCGCCCAACTTGACAACCATGTGCTAACTCGGTTGCTTAATAGGATGCCACATGTCATGTATTCGTTCATCCATCTCACTATATGGTTGTTGACTGTGTTTCCATGTCACAAATTTTCAACTATTCTTAGTCAAAACAAACCAGTCCAGTATATATGTTAATGTGTGATTTGTGGCATGATGGTAGGCAATGAAAATGGAAGGAAGTTGGTTAAGGGGTTGAGCCCCATAAATCATTTTAGTAAACCGTTATAACCCATTCTATGACCGTCAGAGGTGATAGGGGTGCCACATGCACAATAAAATGGTGCCATGTGGCACAATTTGATAGTTGCCTGAAAACACGTGTCCTAATCAGATTCACCCAACTTGACAACCTTGTGCTAACTCGACTGCTTAATGGGATGCCACGTGTCACGTGTTGGTTCATCCATGTCACTATATGGTTGTTGACTGTGTTTCCATGTCACCATGTTGATGTCATGTTGACGTCAAAATGGTCAACCCTTTTTCTCATAAACATTGACCAGTTGTATCAACTCCCTACGAGCAATGTTGGGATCGTCTCATCGAGCTCTTTGCTTTGACATTGATTTTGATGAATTCTGAAATGATCATTTTTTTGCCCTCCTAACCAACCTTTGGTACTTGTTTGACCAAACTTTGACTAAGCATAACTTGAGTGTACGATCTCCTTTTGACCCCATTCAAGTTGTGTTGGGTTTAGTTTTCCAAGTACTATGATAGTATTGTGGGATCACCCCTAAGTAATATGCAACTTAGAATAAGTGCACCATTTCCTCATTAAGATCTCTATTTGCATATAAATATTTCATGTTGTCCTTGTTTATTTTCATAGAATGGTTTTGATATCATATCTTACTGCTACTATATATCAATGTTGATTGTTGTTCAAGTTATTCAGAGTGCACATTTTGAAGGAAAGATCAAAAGATCAAAGAAGATTGAAATATAATGTATCCATAGTAGGGAAGCAAAGAGAAAAGTAGGCCTACTTTACTACTGTGCAAGATAAGTGTGGAATGGTGAACAATGCTTGGTAATATTGCTCACTAGGAAGTAAGACAACATTAACAAGTGCATGGTGATAAGGGAATGAGCAAACAATAATGGAAGAATTGATAAAGTCATAACATAGAGGACAAGAGAATCATCATTAACATCCATGTAATGCATGAAGGCCATCATGGATCTGTTTATGCAAAAGTTTTAAAGGGGACAAATACTTTTGCAAAAGGACATCATTATTAAAGTAAAATAAAGGCATCATATTTAGATCACTGCTGCATCATCCTGACATGTTTCCTTTTTTTATAAAAGGAGGGTTTGCAATCATGTATTTCACATTTGAAGAGTCAAAGTAAAGATAAGAGGCATTGCTTCATGCAAATGTCCAGAATGTATAATGAATGACAACCTACAGTGGTGAAGCCTCATAACATCTATAGGTGCATCTTGTGCCTCAAATGCAAACAAATAATAAGTAGGTTGTGTGTACATTTTACAGCCATGGTAAGACAAAATGATGCCATAATGGGAGTGTGTATTCTCAAAAGTAAAGTGATGGATTTGTGAAAATGTAAACCCATAATAGAACAAAATATGCTTTCATTTCCATTAGAATAATAAACAACATTTTCTCCTTTTACCACATTCAAAAAGAGGGAAAAATGCAACAATAATAAGAACAGTATGATGTGTCGAACCATGGTCTCAAGGTGGGGTTTCAAGAAGCAAACCTAGAATGGGAAGATTTCTCTTCTTTTTTCACAAAGAATGCATAATAGAGGTTGCGGCCTACAAGTGGAAAGGAACCCAAATTTTGGGATAAATATCAAGGGTTTCTGCAAAATCAGTCTGTGGTTTTGATTGTGAAGGTTGAACCAGAGTAGTTTCATTTTGTTCCCCACAAAAAGAGAAGCATGAGCTAGGGTTTCAAACCCATTTGTCTAAAAATTTAAATGGAATCTTTGAGCTTAAACAAACACCTAAAAACTCAAGAGGCCACAGCCTGAAAAGTGCATAGATGTTTTCATTTTTGCCTAATTAATAGAACCTGTCAAGATTTTTCACAAGAAACACAAGCATTTTCATCATTTTGGTGAAATTGAGCTTGAATCAAGCATGTATTTTGCATAAATAAAGAGATAATGCAAGGTTCGATGGTAGGAAACTTACCTAAGTCTTGTTGTTTGAAAAAATAAAACCTTCATAAACAAGCTTCAAAAATGCTCCAATGGCGGCCTCAAAACAATGAGGAGGTATTAACAGAAGGAAATAAGGAAGTGCATCAGAAAAATGATGGTGGTCGCAGCTAAGGAGCCAAAATATGCTTTCAAAATGGAGAATACATAAATCATTATTTGGTTTTGAAATAAAAGGAACTTACTCATGAATTTTCCTACAATAAAAAAACTCTCAAAAGACATCAAAATCCAACATGAAAGCAAGAAATTGAAGAGCTCGAGCATTCAAAACCCTAGTTTCATGGCGGTGGTTGAAAGAGTTCTCCAAAAGCTAAATGCAAAAATGAATGAGAGAAATTAAGGCTCAAGTGACTTTTTTCTAGGGTTTCCCCATTTTCCCTAAGTCAACTTTGGTCTTTTTGTCACATTGATTTTAATTAAAATTCCTTCACTAATAACTTTGTGGTATTAAGTTTGGCTTTACATATGTTCTACATACCTCGGCTGCATAATGCCTTTGTTCTTTTCTTGATCTTTGGAGAAAATCATGTAGCCTATTCCTTAGGATTTTTGTGATCATATAACTATATGCCTTTGTCCATTTTTTGTGATTTTTATAGAAAATAAAATATGTTAAATACTTGGAAAATTTTATAATATAAACCATTTATTTTTCCTTGTATTATTGGAAAAATAAGAAATTAAGGCCAAGTGAGGTGAAGTCAAGCTCAAGTCTTTTTTTCCTTTCCATTTTGTAAAGTTGAAACTGTAGATATTGTAAGGCAATATTAAGGTAATATTCTATAAATTACCTTAGTATTTGTCATTGTAAATGCAAAAAACTCAAGGTGAGTGCATGAAGTGTTCTTAGGAACTTTCCCATTTCAATTTGAGTCCTTTTGTGCAAAATGGAAAAAATAAGCAAACTGAAGTTTCTATTTCAGTTTTTCAGTCAGTCTAGGCTTGATTTTTGAGTCCTTTTGGGTTGACCCACTTGAGATAGAAACTTTCCATCTTTTTCATCTGGTTTGGAGGCAATTTGAGCTCTATTTTGGAGGATTTTTCTTGTTGCTTGAAAATGGCATTCAAGTATCCATTTTGGGGAGCAGTTCAGTCAAATTTTTCCATTCTCACTCTTGGAGACAATTTGCAGGCATATATTGGAGAAAAATTTAGTTTTTTCTCATTTCAAATTTGCTTCTTACTCTCTTGACTACTTGCAAAGAGCTTTGTAAGCCATTGCTTGTACTCAGATTTTCATATTTGCATACTCCTTTAGTTCAATAAAAGCAACATATCATTCCTATCTCAGAATTTTCATCTCTTTTGCAATAGTAATTTGATGTTATCATTGTGATTTCAAATACTGAATCCTTTTTATGCCCCAATGTTGCAATTGTGGTACAAAAATTTCATATAGCATAGGTTGTATGTTGTGTTTAAGTTTTGAACCTTCATGCAAATCACTGTTGTGTTGTATGTTTCCTTTGAGATTGTGAAAGCTAGTGTTTTGAGAACTGATTGTGAGTGTAGCTAGTGAATAAATCTAAAGTTCTGGTGCATCACCCATTAGATTTAGGATTTCATTTTAGGTTTTACCACTCCCTTTTCCTCAGAAAATTCTATAGTTTAGGTGATCTACCAAGGGAACCAACCCTCTCTAGAGATTTGTTCTCATCATAAGTTACCCACAACTTGAGAACATTTCCATGTTTCAACATGATAGTTAAGTCAAATCTTAGCTAGGGTGCAATCTTGATTGACAAAATTTTTTGGCACACCCGATGGGACTCTGAAAGTTTGTTTCAGAGAAGTTTTACAAAATTTTAACCTGTTGTTCTGGTATATGCAACAGTGTTTCCAGCCTTTAGAGGTTTTAAGTTTATACCAAGTGACTCCATTCTCTGGTTTTGTATGCAAATCTAGTGTGACTAGCTTATGAGAAGAGTGCAAACCAGATCAAGTCTTGCTTCATTCGAGTATTTGCATTTATCTCCACAAAGAAAGATTGGTAGGACAACAAGAAGAATTTTTGACTCACCAAGGAGATCAAAATCCATGCCTCCAAACCTTAGCCCTACAATTTCAGTGCAGAAAAATCTAGGATCTATGGCACAAGCACCAGTGATGGCAAGGTAGTTTATGTTTGCACCATTTAATGGGGGCATCCCATTATATCTTGCCCAACATGATGAGATTCCTATTGTATCCCTCAAAAGCCTATCATATTTCATCGGTGAAGATCATACCACTCTTGTTGAGCACATTCAAGATGTGGCAACTTTGTGCTCAGTTCATAATGTCACTAAAGAGTGTAGCACTTAGGCTTTTGGTCGCATCACTGAAGGGAAAAATCCTTGCAGTGGTTTAGGGGCCTCCTAGCAAATTCAATTGCAATGTGGGATCAATTGGATGATGGCTTGTATTGACAGTTTGAGGACAAATTTGATCATTTGTCTTTGTTGGAGTAGTTAAGTACCATCAAGAGAGCTCCTCACGAGCACATGTCAAATTTTAACTACTGTTTCCAAAGGACTTGGGATAGGATTCCAATGACAGTAAATCCTTCACCTAAACATGCATTCCTTTTCTTTCTCAAGGCTTTGAATAGTGAAATTTTTGTGATGATTCAGTCTATGGGTGGGTTTATGCTTCCTAATGCTTATGATATTGTCATTAGAGCATAAAACTATCTTATTCAAGCTAGTAGAATAGCCCCAAGGCCTCCTATGCCCATTTTTTCTAAAGTACAACCCCCTGTACCTATTTCATTACCCCCTTTAGCTGTTGTCACGCCTGTTCCAGCAATAGGATTTTGAGCTGCAGCCTGAGAAACTGTTATTCCATCCCATTCTTAAGAACTTCAAGAGATTAGAAACATGTTGAAAACTGTAGGGAATGATTTGGTGAGTATTAAGAGGAAAGTTGGCCAAGATTCTAGACACTATCAAACTCCACATCAGCCCAACCAGTCAAACAAACCACCTTTTCAAGCTGATTCTCAAGGCCCGAGGAGAAACTTCAATCCTAGACCCTTTCAGCCTTACAATCCTAATGTTGCCAGGTCTTCGAAAGAGCTCATTCCCATGTGTAATAATATGGCACAAGAGTGTGACTAGTGTTATCCATGCAACCAGCCTCATAACCAAGTTGCATGCACGAATGGTATGAGGAACCAAGCTTTAATGGTTCAAAACAACTATGCTAGTTTAGAAAGTGTATCCCAAGAAATTCTAGAGCAGCAAGGTAACCCTAATGTTGCCTTCATGAATTGGAAAGAGGGCGAGTTTTATGGAATAAATCAACTGCAAGGGAAAAATCGGCTAGTTTCATCTATTGCAACAAACACTAGATCAAAGAAAAGGGATGCTGACTTGGGATAGCAATTTGTTTCAAAGGGGAAACAAGCAGAAAATTATCAAAAACAGGTAGAAAAAGGTAAATTTTAGGCACCTACAACTCAAGTTGGGCCTACAATTTCACAGAAGATCTAGATCTTGCTAAGGGGTCAAGTTTTACCTAGCAAGGATCAGCCTAAGGTGCAATCACAACCTTTGGAAAAGGAAAATAATGCAGTTGTTTCTAAGGAACAACAAAAGGTTAGTGCTCCTTCATTTAATATTGTTGACCATATGAAGAAGGCTATTGTTAGCATTCCAATGTTTGATGTGTTACTCATTCCTAGGAAAAAAGATATGTTGCAAGATTCTTTGGCTAAAATTTCAATTTCTGATGTATCTAACAAAGATCAGCCCAAAGTTGTGCTTGCAAACAACCCTAAAATCAAGAGTGAGCAGCCAACTCAAAAGGTAAAGCCACCTCCATTTTTTGTAAGTTTGATTATTGGTGACAAGATAGTGCACAACTGCATGATAGATTCAGGTGCAAGTAGTTCTATAATGCCTAAGAGTCTAGTATATAAGTTAGGATTAATATATGAGCCTCTCTCAAAGGGAGTGGTTCAGCTAGATGGATTTGTTGTTAAGATTGTTGGGGTGATGAAGAATCTAGCTCTTACCTTGCATGCATGCCCAAATTTTGTAATCCCTCAAGATATCCATGTTATTGACCTATTGCCTCATTTTTCCATATGTATTTCTAGGGATTTTACTACTAGGTTGGGTGGGTTTCTATCTTCCAATTGGTCACATTTGTTTCTCAAAACAATAGATGGCACTAATGTGACCATAAAATCAGAACCACAAGCCAAATTTCATATTGAGCCATGTGTCCCTAGCCCTGTAAATGCTAACCTCTACATTACCCATGAGCTGAAGGATCAATCCATGACCCTAGACCCCAACACACCTATTACGGATGTAAATTTGGATGAGGGGGCAGCCCTATATCACAAGGTTGACCCTTTTAGCCACACAGGTGGGGTAGGATTAGGCATTTACATGATTTAAGAACATGAGGTTCCTACCCCAAACTTGCTAGAAAGAGTTGATCATGAGGAGGTCAAAGATTATTTTTTTCAAGATGAGATTGATCTATTTTTTTCACACTGAGATGAAGGGCCAATAGCTTTGGGAGATGAGAACTTTGGGTAGGAAAAGGTGGGAGTTACCATATTTCTAGGTGAGTAATTGAAAATGGAGTATCCTGGTCAACAAGATGACAAATAACATTCTCAACAACATTATGAAGAGGTTAAAGAGGCTAAACAAGAGGATAATTTCACAATTTGGTTTAAAGAGTTACCTACTTTCATTGAGAATGATGATGAAAATGTTGTTTTTGAGCAGCAGGAAGGTGTCAAAAAATGTGATGAATTGTTGTTTGAGGATCATCAGTCTGATAACAGAGCCTTGGGTCAAAAAGAGGATTGCAAAAGTGAACCTTTTGAGGAGCCTAAAAAGCTTACTGAGAGTTGTCATGAGGTAAAAGACAGTTCCCTTCCATCCAAAATCCAAGAAGAATGTCAAGAGAATTTTTTTTGGAATGATCTTAAGCTTTCTATTGCAAACTTAGAAAATGTGGAAGAAATTGGTGTTGAACCACAATTTCTAGTTGATTTGTTGGATGAGCTTCCCAATTTTGTGGATGAGATTCAAAGGAGTATGTCTTTATTGGAATCAATGCCAAGTTATGAGCATAAAATTGATGAAATCCATTTCGACAAGCTTTTGTTTCATGAACAGATCAATGAGAGTAGCCCTAATCTAAATATTCAATAGTTTGAAACACATGAAAACTTTGTGCAAGACAAGCAAGAAAAGGAGCAAGACATTGTTTTTCAAGGTATTAGTTCTAATGTCTTTCTTAGTTCTCTTGGAATCAGTCATGGAGATATCTCAAAACCTATTATAAATCATAAGACTAGTGTTCAGTTGGATGGAGAATTAAGAACAAACATGTTAGAAGAGTTTTGTGCAAAGTCTAATGAATGTTTTTAAGTGATTTCAATGGAAACAATGATGAAGTTGAAATAGTGAATAACCAACAAGAAGTAAAACATGAGAGTTCAAATTTCATCCTTTCGAGAGGATGCCGTATCAGGGACTTGGCTGACAACCTTGGATGTCAGTGAGATGCAACAAACTATCAGTACTTCCAAGGATGATATTGCAGCAAGAGAACAACAAACTCTTTCTTTTCAAACCAGCAATCTATTTCATCAAATTCAAAGGGGGGGAGATTATGAACATGTTCTTCAAAATGCATTGCATCAGCTTTGAGGTGTAATCCTACTTTTCACATCTTATTAGCTTATCATGAGTAGTTAGAATCCTCCTGTTGGTTAGAAAAGGAGCCATTTTTCAAAGCTAGTTAATATTTTTATTTGAGCTCAACTCCTTTGCTAGTTAAAGTAGGTTTGTTTTCAAAAAGGTGTTGGTACAACAAAGGTTTAGTTTATTAGTTTCCTCTAAGTTCTTAAGGCACATTTATTTTAGTTCTATGTTTTTCCCCAAGTGTTGTCTCATATGTTTGTTGGCCACTAGGGCCTTTATTTTGCTTTCAGGTTTTCACTATTGTTTGGAGTATTGTTGAGTTTCACGAAGTTTTCTAAGTTTGAGATGGGGTAGATTTGACTCCATCCCAATGAATTTTTAAGGCAACTAGTCTATAAAGGAGACTACATGAATTATAAGATGATTTCTTTCATTCATTTGGCAATGTTTCATTCATTTTACAATGTTTCATTCATTTTGCAAATGAAATATACATAAGACTACATAAGTGTTGCTTTTCTATTCATTGGAAAGAAAGGAGTAATCAAATCTCAAACACAAGCTATGGGAGTAGCTAAACTAAAGCAACACAAAAATACACTATACATATGAAGATGAAAGTAATGGAAGGAGCATATAAGAAAAAACATATCCATCATTGCCTATTGAGTTTTGGTGTTGGTCTTTGTTGTTGCCTGCTCCACCTCGCTCCTAATCTTCAAATGAACCTGCATCATGATAGAAGAGTTTGTTAGAGCTTTGGATATGAATCCCATTATGTGTCCTATCAATAGAAATATAGCATATGCCTATGGTGCTTTAAGTCAGTTGAGCAAGTATAAGATATGTATGCAAGAGATCCTGAAAAATAAAACATCACAGGAGCATTGAGCTTCACTATTTTTTATTCAACATGTTTGTTCACAGTGCAGGTATAGGTGAAATCATGTTGTTGATTCATTTTTAAAGACATCATAGCATGTGGAGCAAAAATGGGCTCCCACAAGGGTTGAGACCAACATGCTGCCCCTAAGTTTAAAAAGGGGAATGAGATAGGAATGCACATTCAAAATGCTCAAATAGAAACATTTTGAGCTGAAGGAGTAATCCACAAAGTGACTGTAAGAGTCTCAGATTCATTGCTCATTCATGAAAATCAATTCAAAAGTGCAATGAAGTGAAGATCACAAATGAACAATAGACTCGTAAGATGCCTAAGTAATATGCAACTCAAAATAAGTGCACCATTTCCTCATTAATATTTTTGTTTTCATATAAATATTTCATGTTTTCCTTGTTTAGTTTCATAGAATGGTGTTGAGATCATATCTTACTATTGCTATATATCAACATTGATTATTGTTCAAGTTATTTAGAGTGCGCATTTTGAAGGCACAATCAAAAGATCAAAGAAGGTTGACAAATAATCTATCCATAGTGTGGCAAAAAAGAGAAAAGTAGGCCTACTTTACTACTATGAAAGATAAGTGTGGAATGGTGAACAATGCTCGGTAATAGTGCTCACTAGGAAGTAAGAAAGCATTAACAAGTGCATGGTGATAAGGGAATGAGCAAACAACAATGGAATAATTGATAAAGTCATAACATGGAGGACGGAAGAATCATCATTAACATCTATGTAATGCATGAAGGCCATCATGAATCTGTATATGCAAAAGGTTTGAAGGGGACAAAGACTTTTGCAAAAGGACAACATCAGTATTAAGGTAAAATAAAGGCATCATATTTAGATCATTGCTGCAACATCCTGACATGTTTCATTTTTTTATAAAAGGAGGGTTTGCAATCATGTATTTCACATCTAAAGAGTCAAAGTAAAGATAAGAGGCATTACTTCATGCAAATGTCCAGAATGTATAATGAACTACAACCTACAATGGTGAAGCCTCATAACATCTGTAGGTACATCTTGTGCCCCAAATGCAAAGAAATAATAATTAGGTTGTGTGTACATTTTATAGCCATGGTAAGACAAAATGATGTCATAATGGGAGTGTGTATTCTCGAAAGTAAAGTGATGGATTTATGAAAATGTAAACCTAGAATAGAATAAAAGAGGATTTCATTTCCCTTAGAAGAATAAACAACATTTTCTCCTTTTACCACATTTAGAAAGAGGGGAAATTGTAGCAATAACAAGAATAGTATGATGTGTTGAACCATGGTCTCAAGGTGGGGTTTCAAGAAGCAAACCCAGAATGGGAAGATTTCTCTTCTTTTTTCACAAAGAATGCATAATAGAGGTTGCGGCCTGCAAGTGGAAAGGAACCCAAATTTTGGGATAAATATCAAGGGTTTCTACAAAATGAATCTGTGGTTTTGATTGTGAAGGCCAAACCAAAGGATTTTCATTTTGTTCCCCACGAAAAGAGAAGTCGTGAGCTAGGGTTTCAAACCCATTTGTCTAAAAATTTAAATGGAGGAGCACAAATATAGAAAGCAATGGAATCTTTGAGCTTAAACAAACACCTAGAAACTCAAGAGGTCGTGGCTTGAAAAGTGCAGAGATGTTTTCATTTTTTCCTAATCAATAGGACCCATCAAGATGTTGCACAAGAAACATAAGCATTTTCATCATTTTGGTGACATTGAGCTTGAATCAAGCATGCATTTTGCAAAAATAAAGAAAGAATGAAAGATTCGATGGTAGGAAACTTACCCAAGTCTTGTTGTTTGAAAAAATGCATTCAAATACCTTCATAAACAGGCTTAAAAAATGCTCCAATGGCAGCCTCAAAACAATGAGGAGGCATTAACAGAGGGAAATAAGGAAGCACATCAAAAAAATAATGGTGGATGCAGGTAAGGAGCCAAAATATGCTTTCAAAATGGAGAATACAAAAATCAATGTTTGGTTTTGAAACAAAAGAAACTTACTAATGAATTTTCCTGTAATAAAAAAACTCTCAAAAGACTTTAGAATCTGACATGAAAGCAATAAATTGAAGAGCTCAAGCATTCAAAACCCTAGTTTCATGGTGGTGGCTGAAAGAGTTATCCAAAAGCTGAATGCAAAAATGAATGAGAGAAATTAGGGCTCGAGTGATTTTGTTCTAAGGTTTCCCCATTTTCCCTGAGTCGACTTTGGTCTTTTTGTCACATTGATTTTAATTAAAATTCCTTCACTAATACCTTCATGGTATTAAGTTTGGATTTGCATATGTTCTACATACCTAGGCTACATAATTCCTTTGTTCTTTTCTTGATCTTTGGAGAAAATCATGTAGCCTATGCCTTAAGATTTTTGTGATCATATAACTATATGCCTTTGTCCATTTTTTATGATTTTTATAGAAAATAAAATATGTTAAATACTTGGAAAAATTCAAAATCTAAACCATATGTTTTTCCTGTATTATAATTACAAAAATCATAAATTAAGGCCAAGTGAGGTGAAGTCAAGCTCGAGTCTTTTTCACCTTTCCATTTTGCAAAGTTGAAACTACAGGTATTGTAAGGCAATAAATATTAAGGTAATATTCTATAAATTACCTTAGTATTTGTCATTGTAAATGTAAAAAGGTCAAGGTGAGTGCATGGAGTCTTCTTAGAAACTTTCCCATTTTAGTTTGAGTCCTTTTGTGCAAAATGGAAAAAACAAGAAAATTGAAGTTTATATTTCAGTTTTTCACTTAGTCTAGGCTTGATTTTTTAGTCCTTTTGGGTCGACCCACTTGAGATAGAAAATTTCCATCTTTTTCATCTAGTTTGGAGGTAGTTTGAGCTCTATTTTGGAGAATTTTTCTTCTTGCTCGAAAATGGCATTCAAGTTTCTATTTTGGAGAGCAGTTCAGTCAGATTTTTCCATTCTCACTCTTGGAGACAATTTGCAAGCATATATTGGAGAAAAATTTAGTTTTTTCTTAGTTTAGATTTGCTTCTTACTCTCTCAAATACTTGTAGAGAGCTTTGTAAGCCATTGTTTGTTCTCAGATTTTCATATTTGCATACTCCTTTAGTTCAATAAAAGCAGCATAGCATTCCTATCTCATAATTTCCGTCTCTTTTGCAATAGTGATTTCATGCTATCATTGTATTTCAAATATTGAATCCTTTTTATGTCTCAATGTTGGAATTGTGGTACAAAAAAATTATATAGCACAAGTTGTATGTTGTGTTTAAGTTTTGAACCTTCATGCAAATCACTGTTGTGTTGTATGTTTCCTTTGAGATTGTGAAAGTTAGTATTTTGAGAACCGATTGTTAGTGTAGTTAGTGAATAAATCTAAAGTTCTGGTGCATCACCCATTAGATTTAGGATTTCATTTTAGGTTTTCCCTCTCCCTTTTCCTCAGAAAATTCTATAGTTTAGGTGATCTGCCAAGGGAACCAGACCTCTCTGGAGATTCGTTCTCATCATAAGTTACCAACAACTTGAGAATGTTTCCATGTTTCAACATGATAGTTAAGTCAAATCTTAGCTAGGGTGCAATCCTGATTAACAACACTTATCAATCACAACCCCCTACATGTGAGCCTTACCCTTGTCCATCTTTGGGATAGAATGGGAGGGGGCATTACTCAGGTTAGAAGAATGGATAGCCCGAGGACACTTTCGTTGAAGATGACCATATTCATGACACAATAGACACCTGAAAGGTAACACCTCATAGTCCAACTACTTAGTTGAAGAAGATGAACCGACAATCATGTCAACATAATCCAACAACAAATTATTCATATCAATTTCCACACACACACAAGCAAAAGAAAGAACCATCTTATTTAGTGTTTGTTGAGATAGACCAATAGGATTTCCAAGTCGTAGGGAAATCATTTGTAGTTTATCGATTTTCCAACATTCTAGAGGCATGTACGAGGGAGATAGACCCAAACCGAGACTCTAGAATGGAACTCCTCCACTTATAAGTTAAACCCAACATGCTATGGTTTTATGAAGAGACCCACCTGATTATAAAAAAGGTCCACCTTTGAAAGCCCTATTCTAATTAGTGACATAAGAAAAATCTACCATAAAATTTATTGGTTGCCAACATAATATCAAAATCCCCTTCTGGGTTCCAAGTCTTGCAAACCCAAGAATCAAGAAAAGGAAGTGAAACCCTCATCCCCATGAACTTACAAAGAAACACATGATTTCTATAATATGCCACATCCTTGGCCATAGATTCTACTTGGATCACTAAAATTGATCGTTCTTGGGATTTCTCCAAACACCCATTCACCTTCTGTAATCTGAAAGCACCATTTCTTGATGAGCCCGCTCTAGGAAAAGTTGAGTTTGAAAAAATTGGGCCACCACCAGACAAGGGAGATGCTCGATCTGACTTATCTAGAGATGCATGCAACACCATTCAAGACCAAACCCACACTCCCTCCAACCATAACCCCAAACTCCACAGAGGCAGTGATAACCAAATAAAAGGAAGTAAAGAGAATTAATAAAAAGAAAATATAATAAACCCTTCTTCTCGAAGCATACATAGCCATACCTAAACACTTCTCAAGAAACCCAATGTCGCCTCTCTTAGGGCAGCAAAACCCCGATTCAAAATAACACTCAAAGGAAAGAAGAAATCAAAGAAAACGTAAACAAAAGCATGTTGAAAGAGAAAGTTTGGCCTCCCCTAGCCGCTGCCCACAAACCCCTGTAATCTCCCACCCCCATGCAAAGAAGAATCCACCCAGTTTTTGCAGAAACCCTAACTCACTCGCACCAACACATAGCCCATTGCCTTCTTCATTAGCCTCTTTTCACCTCCCCAACATCATATACGTATTGGGATCTAACTAACTCTTTACAAAAATATTTTATGTATGGATGAGATGATTTTGAAATACCATACTTTTGATGTACTTTTAAGAACAAACAAGGCCTTCTTCAATTTTTAAGTATTATGTTTTTTATAAGGTATTTCAAAGCATATATGTTGTGTTAAAGAGAACTTCTCATCAATATGACAATTCAAAAAATACTCTTTGCATCTATTTAAAAAAAATCTAACTTTGTTGAGCTACCAAACAAAATGCTTTAGTATGATGGTATTCATCTATGTGACATAATCAATTCCTTCTTGTTGAGTGTATCTTTTGGCTATGAATCTATCATTATATTTATCAATCCTACCATAATATTGTTACTTAGTTTTATACACCCACATTGTATCAAGAACTCGATCAAATCTCATGTACCATTCCTTTCCATTGTTGATATCTCACTATTTATGTCTTTAACCCATTCTTCTTTTGTGTGAGCTTCATCAAAAGTATATGGCTCTTTCATTTTCATGATTGAGTCATCAATGTATAGTTAACTTCTTCTTGTGCCTTTGTAGTCATTTTCTCAAAATTTGTGTCCAACATAAGAGTTGGTGGATTATTATTTTTAATCCTTCTTTAATATTTATGATATTTTCTTAATGTCACAATTAAGGACTTAAATTATACTATATAAAAGGATTCATTCATTGAACTACTTTTGCATGACTTCTATTTGACATATAACTTGTTGTAGATACTACTTTTTCCAAAAAATATTATCCAAATTATTTTCTTCTATTATACTCCTTGTCATTCGAATAATGGTCTTATTATTTTTTAAAAAACTCTATTTAATTTTAGGAAGTAGTTTACATAAGTCTAAAAATAGATATGATTCATACTCTCCTATATTATTTGAGCTTATCAGCTTAATGTAGTTATTATATTTTTCAACTAACCTCTTAAATTTGATAAATTTATCCAATACATCTAATTTTGTAGCCAAGAAATATACACAAATATTGTGTGATAAATCATCAGTGAAAGCTATAAAATAATTTGAATTATTCAAAGAAAATTATTTTCATGGAATCACACAATTAGTATGAATTATTTCAAAAGGTTATTTAGATCTAATGTGTTTTTCAATAAAACATTCTTATCACACTATCTTTTATATTTTTAATAAAGGGAAATCCTTCAATCATTTTTATTTTGTTGTGTAAAATCCAACTGCTAAAACTAATATGTCCATATCTCATTCACTTCACTAGTTCTTAAGGCTTGGTTTATAATGAAATAAATTGCAAAAGATAAGAATATTCAACTTTCTCATTTCAATAAAGCAACAAAAAAAAAGTATTTTCAACATATTTAATATTATATTTTCTCCCCCTCAACCCCCCACCTAGGTGGGAGGAAGATAAAAGGTAGTTTGGAAGGTTGGGAGGGTGGGGGGAATTATGATTGTGAAGAGCATTTCTCTGATTGATTGATGGCTTATTAAAAAACATTTGCTGATGGGATAGGATAGAAAAAAGATGGGGCAAGAAAGGGAGGTGGGTAGTTGAAATTGTAGTTGTGGACAATGATTTTGGCACCCTAATACTCTCACATTTCTAGGGTTTTTCACCTAAAAGGAGAGGAATTGGGGGCCAAAATGCAAATGTCTACATTCAAGATTAATGTAAATGTGATGCAACATGTCTAAATATGATATACTAATGCAATAATCTAAAAGAAATATTATTTAATGATGTTAAACCTAAGAAATGCAAAGTGTTGGAAAACACACTATGATATGAAAACATGTGATAAATGACCTAAAAATGCAAACAAAACTAGATAGAAAGCTATGAAACAAAATGTGTGCACCTGGAGGTTGAAAAGGGATGGCATGAAGGTCTGGAATCCTGACAAAATAGTTGCAAAAGTTGACTGGGACACTTGTGCCAATCTAGGTGACTTAGTCCCAGTTCTGAAAAAAATGCTCAGAAACTCGTTTCGGCCAAATGGGTATCCAAATCTGCAAAAACCTCTAAAAAATAGGTTTAGTGGGACTAAGTCACCACTGTTGGCAACTTAGTCCACTTTTGAATTTTTGAAAATTCGAAAGTGGAAATGGAAGCCCTCGGTCTGCACTCTGGTCTCCCACAGGTGTCTGCTTCTAAAACTCTGATATCCAAGCCTAAAAGTGAATTTTAATGGATATTTTGATTTGGTCAATAAGGATATGTCTTCAATGAGTCTTCAACCTAATCTTCAATGATCTTCAAACCCTAAAAGTGCCTAAATCTACAAACACACTAGAAAAGAGAATGAAATGTTGAATGTTAAGGCATGGGGGTTTGCCTTGGTCAAACCCCTTTTAGGTAATTAAACCAAATGAAGAAATAATGTAATGAAGCATGCAACGATGGATTTAATACCTTTCCATGATGTTTGATCTTGAATTTCTATAGCAAAACATGAAGAATCTGCCCTTGAATATCTTAGGAAGTTATCTTGATGACTTGCAATGATAAAACCCTAGCTTGCTTGACTTGAGAACATGATGAATGATGGATGAATGATGATGAGTTATGAATTAAGTAAAATAATAGGGAAAGCCCTATATTATACACAATTATTCCCTAATTCCCAAAAATACCTCATCATGGGCCGACCTTAGGTCTTAAGGAATAAAAACCTGAAAGAAATTTAAATTTATTATGATTTTTGAGCCAAATGGGCCTAAGTCGCCACCAATGGAAACTTAGTCCACTTGGGAATTTTTAAGTGGATGTCAAGAATTGTGATAATTTAAATAATGTTTATCGGGTTCTTCTTCAACAAGACACTTAAGTAAGGCCTGTAAGTGTATAAAGGGGCCATTTAAAACATAAGAAAGGTGTAAACATTGATGAAAAGCCTAGGAAAATGTGAAAGTTTGTTACAAGAATTTACAACACTTTGAAATAGGTCTTTGTAAGGTTATTTAGGTGAATTATATCATTATGGTCCTAGAAAAGTGTGAAGATGTGTTACAACACCTTACAACATCTTTACAAGACATCAATAAATGTATTTTATTTAGTTTGCAAGGGCCCAAGACCTAATGTGGATGTGTAAAGCACCTCACAACACCAAATCAAGGCCTCATTAAGTCCAATTTATTGTTAATTAATCCCAAATCAAGCAAGTAAAAAGGAATACTTTCTCGATGTCCACAATAGTCAACTCCAAAATTGCTACAACTAGCACTTGATCTGTAATTCTAATAAAAAAAATAATTTAATTGGAATTGGTAAAATTGGTTAGATAATCCTATAGATTATGACCAACTATATTGACCATATTAAATGAAGAAAATATTAATAAGGTAACATTGATTATGCTAAAAAATACTAAACTTAAATCTTGAGTGTTAAAAAGTAAAGTTCTAATATAATTTAGTCATCCTCAAATAATTAGTTCTAATCCAACTATTTTTTCTCTCTTTGTTATTTTATCTACATATGTCATGTTCGGATTAAGGTCTCTCAACCTTAGAGTCCTAGAATTTAAATATTATTATTTAATGTTAATTATTTATTTCCTAAGCTTATTTTCCTACCAAATATGTTGTCACTTTGTGGGACCCATTGGTGATGTGGCATCCTACATGTGGAAGGTGACATGTGAAATGCGTAAGCTATTTTGTGGAGGTAGTCATCCACTTTGGATGGCCTGTATTCTAGACTATATTGATGTAATTTGTCATAAGTTTCTATGCCATACACTATGACAAGCTATGACAACTTGCCATGACATTTTATGACAGTCATAAGAGTCAACTATGACAACTGCCTTATCAAGACTAGTGATTAATTGGCAGTTATCATGCTTGCATGTTGTAGGCACCTTGCATGATGAGGAGAATATCTTGCATGAATTCTCACACCCTGCATGTTGTGAGGATTGATTTTGTTGCATAGTCATTTATGACAAATTGCCTACATGTTGAGAATTTATGATAGTTGTATAGGCAGGTGAAGTTGGATGCCTTGCATGCTCTCCATCTTTTGTTGTATGCATGTAGTGATTATGGAGGTGACACATGGCATTATTGGCCACCCATCTTGCACATATATAAATTGGTGATGAGTTAGAGAATTTTGATGATGACAAGTTGAAGGTTTTTGACATACCATTATGTTGCCAGAATTACTCTGGATTCTTGTTGTAGTGTGAAGAATCCTAGAGAGCATTGCTTTAAGTTTTGTTGTAACTGTTGTTGTTGTTGTTGATAATACAAGTTGAGTTGTGTGTTTGGAGTGGTTTTTTCCTAAGAGGGTTTCCCCATGTAATCATTGTGTTATGGTTTGCATAGTTTATCTATTTTATGTATTTTGAATGTGTATTTATTTGTAGCAATAATTATTTAACATGTTTTAAAATAAATTTATGTAACTCTACCCTACTTATATTGGTGTAGGAAGTTGCTTCTGCTTGAACCTAGATTCCTTTCATGTCATTGGTTCAATAAATTAAAATAGGTCCTATGAATGGTAGGGGGTTAGAAAGGTAGGGAAACTTGGAAAACTAGATCAATTGATTCTAGATCAAATACAATTGGTTATGTTAGGTCAACCCTATGGATTAAAACTCCAAGTTCCCTTTCCTCTACTAACTAAGCTATCAAAATTGCAATCGGGTGCGGGGAATTTTAGGTTGTTGTTGTTGTTTATTTATTTTTCTTTCTTATTCTATCATTGAAATTTAATCAACTTGGGAAACTTACTCTGACTCTTGACCTTATGGTTAAAACTACTATAGCTCTTAAGCATTAACTCCTTCCACCCACCCAACTACTCATCGTGACTTAGAGACCTTCACTATTTTCTAGGAGGTATAGTAGTTATGACTATTGAACATATGTTGTCATTGATGTCAAAGGTTGTTGTCAGATGTTTCCAAACAGTATCAAGGTTGTCAAATGTGAAGGTTATCAAGGATGAAAGAGATTGTAGGAGTAATAGAATTATCATTATATTCTCCTTGACATAAAGTTCTATGTATCTAGAAGTAATAATCATGAAGAAGTTGTCTCATCAATCAGATCCTATATAAAGTAACATACATTAAGCTTTTTTGAGATGTGACTACCTTTTGATAGTTGGTGAGTATTCTATGATCATTATATTATCGTGAGTATGTATTCAATATGAGTGTGGTGATCTGTAAGTCTATGCAATGATATATTTTGGGCAGAGAGATTTCTCTGGCAATACAAATGTGGTTGGCATTTCTTTCATAAATGTAGTGTTGCTCTGCAGTTTAGAAGGAGAGTATGTCTACATTTGTTTTATTAGTGTCCTAAGTTTTTAGAGGATGTTTTTAGTGTGCAATAAGTTTGAAGTGTTAGAAGGTTCATCAACCTATTAAAATTTCAAGATGATTGTTGTAATGGCTAGTAGCGTGCAAAATTCAAGTATTATGTGTGGTGTTAGGAAAGACTTGCTTAAGGCTCTTGTGGTTGTCCAAACATCAAATTATTTTGGTGGCAAGAATTTTATCTTTGGACCATTGTGTTACATGTTTCATGTAATTTGAATTTAGGTCCACCTTATGTCATCTTGTCTCTTTGCGGATACATAGCCGACATGGAAGAGTGTTAATATAATGTCATATATATATTTCAAATGTTCAGATGCATTGTAAGAGTCAATTGAATAAGTTCTATTAGTTGTGATTGAGTGAAATGATTTTGAGTATAAAATTGTGTAGTAAAGAGTGAGAACCGATATCAAAAGATCATTCTCAGTGAGGAAGAGTGTCAACATTAACTCTGACACATATCAGAGTTATATTTCAAATCCGCAAGCATTGTCATTTTATTATGGTAAAATTGGTGTTCTACCTATTATATTGTTTCATTAGGGGATTGATTTCTCTAGTAGGTTGGCGCCTACTAGCATGTTAGGGGATTGTTGTCTCTAGTATGTTGGTGCCTACTTCCGTGTAAAATTTACTTGTACATTTTTGCATTGTGAGGCTATATTTGGATAGTAGATCCAAGCAACAATTATCATCGTGGTTTTTCCTATCTTGGGTTTTGTGTTCACTTATGTGTGCTTTATGCTATTATGTTTTATTTGTTTATGCTTCAATTTCTTGTATTGGGTTTGTTGTGAAGAATGATATAACTATAGTAAAAGTTAAAGATTTTTGGAATAGTTAATCCACAACTCACAACCTTCTCTTATACTATGTAATATTTGGCTATGAAACCACCCAAAACAAGTGAGTAAAGGAAAGCATGAATCAAAATATAGAATAGAAATAATAAAATATATTTATATTCAATAGAAAATGCAATACATATCACTATAATTGATTACAAATAAACTATAAGTGAGTATATGTAGGATATAGTACTCAAGAGGTTAGAAACAAAACCAATCTAAGATAACATATTGTAGTGTAGAAAATTGTAATCCCTTCTCAGAGACAGTAAATTTTCACACTTGGTTAGGACCCATTTTAGTATCCTTGCATTCATGAACCTTTAGATCATCATTAATAGGCCTCTAAGACCCTTTATTTTAGATCCCAAGGCTTATTTCAGTTGAAATCCTGACAAAATCAACAAAAAGCATTAAATTTTCTAACAACCCAACATTGGCCCACCTCGAAAAACTAGGGTGAGACTCATACGCCACCTTGGGCATATAAGTCCCCCTAGGTGGGACCCATACATCACAAGTGGCGTATGAGTCCCGTGTGGCCCCTTTTTAGGGTTTGAGTAGGAAATCAAGGTTTTTAATTCAAATTTTTGGTTGATGTCAGTATTTGGGATCTAATAAATGGTAAATTAGATAAATTTCCTATATAAACAAGGTTTCAAATCATTATTT
>VDFB02364005.1:0-23788 GCA_007258455.2 Sequoia sempervirens | reverse complement strand
GATCTTCATGATGATGAACTCATTAAGGGCGGATCAACTCGTTGCAAGAGCAAGTAGCACAACACAGTCAATTTTGCTCTTATGGCCAACATCCATAGCATCTACAAGCCTCATACATATTCAAAGGGTAAAGGAATTCCAGAGTGGGAAAAGGCTATGGAGACTGAATATCATAGTCTTCCAAGAATCACACCGGTTCTTTTGATCTTCCTCCTAGGAAGAAACCTATCAGTTGCAAATGGGTTTACAAGGTCAAGTATCATGCAGATGGTACTTTGGATAAGTACAAAGCCAGATTGGTTGCTCGGGGATTCACACAGCGAGAGGGCATTGACTACGAGGAGACCTTCGCTCCTACTGCCAAGATGAGCACAATTCGTCTACTTCTCGCTATTGCAGCCCAATTTGGTTGGACAGTTCATCAGATGGACGTCAAGAGTGCCTTCCTCAACGGTGATTTGCAAGAAGTCTACATGACGCAGCCTCCTGGTTTCAAGGTTGCCGGCAAAGAACATCAAGTGTGTAGACTCGTGAAAGCGCTCTATGGCCTCAAACAAGCTCCCCGTGCATGGTATTTCAAGATTGATCAGTACTTGGTTGATCATGGTTTTCAGCGCAGCCCTTCTGACAGTAATCTGTATGTCAAACACTCTGGTGATGATATTCTCTTTCTTGTTGTCTATGTTGACGATTTGATCATTACTGGTAGTTCAACACATTTGATTGCGGCAATCAAACAAGCTTTGTGTCAGACTTTTGACATGACAGATTTGGGGCTTCTCCATTATTGTTTGGGTATTGAAGTTTGGCAAACCGATGGTAGCATCTTCATCTCTCAGTCAAAATATGCCAAAAGTTTGCTTGACAAATTCCGGATGCAGGATTGCAAACCTGCTTCCACACCCATGGAGAAGGGGCTGAAGTTGTTAGCCAACTCTGATTCACCTCCGGTCGATGAAACGAACTTCAGGCAACTAGTGGGCAGTCTCGTCTACCTCGCTGCCACTAGACCAGACATCAATTTTGCAGTGAGCTACATCTCTCGCTTCATGACAGCTCCTAAAGCTAATCATTGGATTGCAGCGAAGCGGGTGCTGAGATATGTTAAGGGCACTTCTGACTATGGCATTCTGTATGGTAGATGCAAGGATCCAAAGCTGATCGGTTACACAGACTCAGATTGGGCAAGTTCCGTGGATGATAGAAAATCTACTTCTGGGTATGTATTCAGTTTGGGTACAGGTGCTGTAACATGGACCAGCAAGAAGCAACAGGCAGTGGCTCTTTCCTCGACAAAAGCTGAATATCGAGGAACCAGCAGCATGAGGCATGTATCGCAGGATGCCTCTGGCGGCAGTTGCGCAGGACCTTCCCCAGCACTGGCAACTAAGGGGTGCCTAAACCGCCAAAAATCCAATTTATTGAACGCAACAAGACAAACAGCTTCATTGTCACATCCGTAAGCCGTAGAAGACGGATCGGCCTGTCACAAGATTCCAACAGCAGACTGGGATCAAGATATTCCTACCAAGTCTGAAGCCCCGACAAGTCGAAAATTGTGGGGGCAATCAGGCGTTGATGATTGTTCATTAAGGAGGGTGTTAGAACATATTGTCCTGCCATTACGAATGGTCAATGTTTTATTTTGCTTAGTTCGTTACTGTTGCTACAGTAACAGTAGTTAGGTAGATACATTTAATATCTACAGCTTCTTGTAAGCTCTATATAATGTAATCTTTTTTTTTCATGTTAATGTAAGAAGTTTTTCACCATTTCAGCACAAGAGTGCTAAGGGGGCACAAAACTTGAAAACACAGCCTAACATGGCATGGCACATCATGGTACAAAGTTTCAGCACTACAACGAAGCTATGCAAAATCTTTTCGAGCTGGGTGCCAGCACAGAGTGAGCCAATAGAGTTGGTCATTAACTAAAACCTTTTTTTACACCCCATCCATGTATTGATATGATAGTAACAAGGTATAATTCCATAGAACACATAATTACCAAGAGACTCATACCTTGACCCTTGTACTAGTCTCTTGTATCAAAAACACATCCCCATCTTGGACACACAGATGGGGGCAACTCCATACATTAATAGACTTAAGATGAAGTTTCTTTGCCTCTATACATCTCTTAGAAGAATCCAATGAAAATTCAGAAAATTCCTTTAGAGGTTTCTCAGATATATCACATAAATTACACTAGGTTTTCCTAAAGCGCTGATATGTGGCTGACAAAAGCTAAAAGAGCTAAAGTTATACAGTAATAGACTTATAATTTTCTATTTTTTTAATAAAAAAAAAAAATTTAAAATTGTACTAGAAAATTTCTTACCAAATTCCAAAGAGGTAGTAGTATGAAGAGAAACAATAATAAGGCTCAAGATGTGTACATGCATTGAAATTTTATCAATTGGTTGAAAATGTAGTCATCTCCAAGGACCCCCATACTATGTTTTTAAAATAATGGTATGCCCTTCCCTTTATCGTCCATCTCCAAGTAATTGTAGTTTAAAATTTAATTAATTATATCATGATGATTATCAAATAAATATCAAAATAATTAATATTTACTTATGTTGACATCTATTTCAATATTTTAAAATGTTAATTTTTTAAAAAAATTAGTATTTTAGCATTTTGCATTTTTCAAAGTTCAATATTCATTGTATGACTATCTTTTTCAAAGTTCATGTTTTATGTATAAATTCTTATTTTCCTTTTTTGCCATTTCCAAGTACCAATCTCCATTTTTTCTTTTTTAAATTGTTGGCGTAACAACTAACACCTCTGGAGTGCAAGTTGGTACGGACAGCTATGCACACTACGCAATGAGTGCTCTTCAAATTAGGAAGGGAAGCTCCCTCGTTATTCCAACAGTTTTGTACCAACTAAACTATAGTTTATTTTCTGGCGCCCACCGTGGGGCACGAGGCAAGAAAACTTCAAGAAAAGCTAAATGCTTTTATTGAACGAGAATGACACTCTGGCATTTGATTGCATGATTCACATAGAAGCAATGGATGATAACAACAATAATGCTGACAGGCAACATCCATTCCCATTACCTTGGGGTAATAACATTGGACCTTTGGCTTTTGAGGTAAATCATGAGTTACCTAAAGGGTCAAGGAAGCGCTTTCCTTGGTTTCACGACGATGGAACTCAACACCTAGAGGATCATTTTTCTGCGTTCACAACGGCTTGCACCGTCTTGCACGTAACACATGAAGACATCGCGATGCGTCTCTTTGTCGAGACTCTTGTGGGAAATGCTGCCAACTCGTTCAATCACCTGGCACCAGGCAATATCACAAGCTAGGCAACTATGAGTGAGAAGTTTTTGGCGAGATTAAAGCCCATTGAAGACAGTCATATGTTGTTCGTCCAACTCACAAATTCAATGATGGAACACAATGAATACATGAGGGATTTTGTAGCAAGATTTAATCGTCTTGTTACAAGAATTTCTTCTACATTCGATCCATCACCAGAGATTCTAATGAGTTGTTTCATAAATGCTCTTCCATCAAAGATAGCCTTCTTCCTCAAGACGGCAAAAGCGACAGAGTTGAAGAGTGCACAAGAACACGCCATCAAGTTGGAGGATAATATGATCACTTCCAGCCTGATGAAAACAAATTTTATCAAATCTCCAGTCCAGCAACCTTACCAACCAAAGAGAGACAATCTTCAGCCACGATTGCCAACATCTCCATCAAGACCAATGATTGAAGCTGCACACAATGCAATATTTTGTCCTTTCCATGATTCTGATGAACATACCGGATCCACATGTCCAGAGAACTTGAGAATGATCCAAATCATGGGATACACTGAAACTGCTCCCAGTTCGAAATGAAACCCTAGGCACCTCCATTAAAAGTTTTTGAAAGCTGTTAAAAAAGCTGAAAGCAGCCCTTGACTTTCAGAAAAGCTGCTGAATGCTGAAAACTTGCAACAAATAAACCCTTTCAATGGCACTTCAATCTGTTTACAAATTGCTGAAAATCACTCCTTGCTCCTTGCAAACAGAAAGATTTGAATGAAGAAATGTGAAGTAAGAGCTATGTGAAAGGCAAATAAGGTTTTTGGGACGCTTTTTTCCTTTGTGCTTTGCCCAACCATTCCTGCACAACCTCTGCCCAAAAAAGTCACATGATGCATTGAGAATTGCCGCTTTTTCATCATTTATGTTTTTCACAGCCCCATGAGAGGACCTATGATCTGTGAAAGGGACACCACCCTTTTGTTTTTAACTTTTGACCAAACTATGAAGGCACACCCTATTGATGTATTGACCCTTTTCTTTCGTGCTTTGCCAAATTTGACATGACAAAGAGAAAGCATGTGTTGGGCTTCAATTTTTTGGTTTTCTGAAACTTACAACGATTGCCTAGTTGTGTGATCCATAAAGACTTAGCCAATTTTGGTGTTTGAACTGCTTTTGTCATGCTAATGGAGAAGCACGCAATTCAAAATTATTTGCCCACTTAATGCATTTTGAAATTCTTTGCCACATTGTCCTTCAAAACTTTTTGGGCTCACAATTTAATGTCATGGAATCCTGGTCTTGTTGCTCATTTTATATTTAAAACACATTTCTGGGCCCCTCTTTGGTAGAGTGAGTGTTTCACCACTTGCTTGCCATTGTTCATGCTTTGGATAATTTTTGACAAACTTTTGCATCCAAGCTCTAATTACAATCTCATTTGGTATGTTGGAAAGTATCTTCAGTTAGCTACAGTACAATGACAATAATTAGAGTTTAAAAACATTGAAATCATGAGCATGGTAAACAAGGATTTCACAATGATCAACTAGATGGGGAATGACAGTGTTCCTATAAAAACACAACTCCAACCTCTAATTTGAATTCCCTCTATTGTAATTTCAACACAGATTTGCTTATGAGAGTATGTTGCTCAATACATGAAGTATCCCTACCTTTCTCAAATGCTTCCATAATTTACTGGTATGCTCAAGAGTCAAAATTATGTTTATGGAATGGATTCACACTCACCTAATAAAATTCACCAATGCAAAGCTCCACTCTACTGTCATCTTATGGATTTACAAGGCACTCATAGCCTTCAATATTTTTCAAATGCTGTCACTTCAGTATTAAATTAATAAAATAAACAGCTCATTTTTTGGGGCATACAAACAGCATTTTTTATTTGATAATGCCAAATGCGACTGGATTTTATCCATTATGCATCCAAACTAGGTCAGATATGTTCTATACTCTCAACAATTGATGTGTTCAACATGAATGTGAGCACCCTTCCAATTAATCACTGTCCATTATTTTCTGGCATTGCCATAATTTCCTTTTGATTTAGAAACTTCAAATTTTCATCTGCATAGAAATACTAACTCTTGTAAAAACATTCATAGGAAAAGAAAGCCTTAAAGATATACCAGGCCATCCAATCTGAGAGTGAGTGCAACCTGCAAGCACAAATAGGGCATAGAATTAGAATCTACTAAATTGCTTTTATCAAAAACATAAACATCAACAATAAGGCTTGGACTTAATTAAAATCTTAGCCTTACCGCAGCAATATCTGCAAGGTCTTGCTTGGACAAATCAGGAGCAATTTTTACAAGCAAAGGGGGTGGTCCCTCCTCCCCCCACTGCATTTCATCACGTGCAGAAAGCACCTTCAATGTACAAAGATTTTATCATAATTCATGTCAAGAAGCAGTGTAGCAGAAGATTTAAAAGAAAACAATAATCAAAAAAACATGGACAGAATAATCGAACTCCCAAACTTGCTGCCCAAAAAAACATAATAAACTATTCCAACCTTCTTTACTAAGTCCTTCAGTTGTTTCCTGCCCTGGAGCTTCCGCAGTCCAGGGGTGTTTGGAGATGAAACATTAATCACCTGCAAAAACTTCTTAAGTCAAACAAATGCCACAAGCAAATCAAAGCCAGATAGCAAACTTGAAGTACGCTTCATCATCATAAACCAGAAGCTTTGGCTCTATTCATTGAGTGGTATTGATTAGTCAAGGCATGCAGTCAAACAGTAAAGCCCACAAAAAAAGTTAAATGCCAAACAACTCAACCACAAAGTAAGAATTCAAGTATTTTTAATTCCTTTGATATTAAATAAGCAAATCTCACCCCATCCAAACGCAAGTCACTGGAAATTCAAATCAGCATTTATGAGTTCAGTTAATCAAAGTGTGTTTGCAAACTTCAGAGTTAAGTTGTGTGTGCAGGAGGATTCTTAAGTTAGGCTTCATGGATTTTGTCGTAAACATGAGCTATCTGAAAGAATGTATTGTTATTTGTCAATGAATTCAAAACTGTGTGTTATCTTTTGATAAAGAAAAAATATATTTATAATCAAAAAGTTACAAGCTTACAAAAACCCCTTACCAATCTTTTAGCTTAAAGAGAAAGGGTACAATCTTTTAGAAGAGAGTGCCATGCATATATAGTGAATAGCAAAAATATGAAAACTAGATTTATACTAGTTGATATTAAGAGCAATTTTAAATATATATTGTGAAAATAAAATGCAGAGAACAGCACAGAGACTTCTAAGGTCATCCAAGGCTCCTATTGATGGGCCATTGCCACTTCCCAGCATCATATATAGTGGACAGAAAATATATGAAAACTAGATTTATACTACCGATATTAAGAGCAATTTTAAAAATATATTGTGAAAATAAAATGCAGTGAAAAGCACAGAGACTTCTAATGTCATCCAAGGCTCTTATTGATGGAGCATTGCCACTTCCCAGAATCATATATAGTGAACAGCAAAAATATGAAAACTAGATTTATACTAGCTGATATTAAGAGCAATTTTAAAAATATAATGTGAATAAAATGCAGTGAACAGCACAGAGACTTCTAAGGTCATCCAAGGCTCATATTGATTGGGCATTGCCACTTCCCATGTAATAACCCACATGACCCTCTAAAATAAATCTTATTAAGCCAAGTCAGCAATAGAAGGCTTAAAAGACAAGAGAGCATATATGCAAAAGTATGACAGCAGCCGATTACATGCTAGGGAATTCATTGGAAAAATAATTATAAATTCGACCTCCTTTATAATGATGACTGACTCACTAATGCGGCACTTAAGGTAACGACTAATATTAGTTAAATAAGAGGAGACGCCTCACTTTGAAGAATCGAATCATTTCCAAGAGTCACACCTTTCTCACGTAGGCAGAAAGATATCTAAATGAGGCTGTAATGTGGGAAGAAAGGCATGGATTAAGTTACAGATATATATACATTCGATATACCAGATTTAAGTGCTACAAGGAACCACGAACTGCCAGATTAGATGCATGCACAAACCGTCCAAACCTGAAACAGCATCATAGAGAAAATCGCATAAAGTCAAGGTCATGATCAGAAATAGCAATCTGAATAAGGCATCCATTTATCTCAATTTCAGTTGCATGAATTTACCGGATTAAATTAGAAACTGCAATCATTGTGTTACCACAATTCTATGACATCTTTAATCGTATGATTATAGTGCAAATGAGAAGAAATAACGATTATTGGTCATTATCAAATTTCAGCCTTGAAATTGATTCCCAATCCAGATTTCCATTACTGAATTTGTAGCAGAAATTGGGTAATTGTTACTATCATAATATCTATTATTATTTGTAAGTACTAAGTACATAGATTATCATACTTAGATCCTCAATCTAATGAAAAAATTCACAAACAAGAAAGAGTTGGCTTGTCCTAAAATAATCTGCTATGCAACCAATTTTATCACGTTGCAGTCCTTGCTTCAATCAAAGGCTTCTTTGAAGCACATCTTTGTTAGTGAGAAGTGGTTTACATCATCACATGCAAAGACCAATGTAGGGTTGACATGGTTGATTGGATCTTTGATGAGCATAGTTTTTAGCAACCAGCCAAGGAGATTGTAGAGGTGGATTTCCATTATATTTTTGTTTGTATTTCCACTTCATTTCCTTATTTTTTATCACACTTACTTATGTTAAAGTTTCACAATGATTGTAGATCACAGAGCCTTTAATTCTCCTACAAGTCGTTTATAGCAATAACCCTGCAATGGGCTACATCTATAAGGCATGGATAGAGTGAAGGAGTCGGCCATTAGATCTGTTTATTTAAGGGTTGAGGATAAGAATTGTCCCATATGGGAGATCATTGATTGGTGATGCCATTCCAATTCCACCTAGATTTCAAGGTCGATGAGGAGATCTTGAGTGGGCTCTGCATAGTTGTAGAGCAAATGGAACTTGATTCTTTGGTTGGAGCAAAGATAATCACTAAGACAGAGATCTTCAAGCTTGCACAAGGTGACCTCTTTACATGAGACGTATACAAGGCAACTTCAACATTATAGCTAGGTAAAAATCTATTAAAGGTATAATTTAAGTTTAGAAATTTAAACTTTTCCCTCTTTTACGTTAATATTGAAAGTGAAACTCAAAGTTAGACAATGAGATTGATTTTTATTTCTTCTCATTTGTAATGTCCCCTTTTGGGATATTCCTAAATTTAGGCTTGCAAAACAATAATGATCACTAAAAGCTGATTTTAGTAATAACAAGTATAAACTTTATGGTTATATTCAAATTAATACATAAAATATTATAATATTGAGAGCAATACATCATAACTAAAACATCATAATAGTTAGATCTATAGTTCATACCATCAATAACATTTGGATTCAAAATATCTTAACATCATTAATGGTTATTCCAAAGCATATTCCTATAGCCAATCATATTAGGAATTCACTTGAAGTACTTGCAAACCGCAATTTCAAGGATGGTTCTCCTTGTATTGCGAGAGCATGGGTGGGTCCTTATCCATCCATTTTAGGGTGGTGTACTTGAGAAGACCCTCAAGCCTAGGAGCACTCATACGCCTCCTGACCCACAAGCGCTCCATCTCAAGGTTGCATACTTGAGAAGACCCTCAAGTCCAAGAGCACTCATCCACCTCCCAGCCCATGAACATGGTAGGATCTCAAGTCCACTCCATCACTCGGTCCACCTTGAAGGCCCTCCATCCTCCTTAATCAAGCCCAGGAGCATTCATTCACCTCCTAGTCCATGAGCGCTCCATTTTAGGGTGGAATGTTTGATAAGATGCATGAAGACAGCCTTCCTTAACAATCCCAAGAGCACTCATATGCCTCTCAGCCCACGAGAGCTCCATCTCGGGGTGGCATGCTTGATGAAGGAAAGGTTGATACTTCAACTCTCATGAACTCAGAAGGTTGATCGGCCTCCCTATTTGCAAAACACTTATATAAATTCAAAATAGATTGCTAAAGGAATCTACTATATTAATTGGTAATAAAATATCATTATGCAATTAAGATAATATTCTTCCCAAAACAATATTTGTTTCCAATAAATCTCTTATATTCCAATTTCTTATTTTTCCTTTTTTCCAATCCACTTCCTTGATGATTTCTCCACAAGGAAATGATCTCCCTTTATCTTATTATTCAGGGAGACACAACTTTTCATATTTGAAGGAGTCACAACATTTCATATTTGAAGGAGTCACAACCTTTCTATTAAGAGTCACAAACTTTCACATTAGAAGGAGTCACATCATATTTAATTGATTGATTGAATGATGTTACGGATCTTTTTCTCAAATGAAATGCTATCCCTTTTATATCTCAAGTTTGAGGGAGTCACACCTCTTCACCTCAATAGTTACAACTCTTTGTCGCTGCACTTGAAGAATAATAATTTAATTTTTAAAAAGTCAAATTGTTTGTGCTGCTGCCTATTACTTGTAATCAGTCCTAATAATTCATCCCCCTTTTCTTTCCTTCTAGATCTACCTTCCTTATAGAGCTTACAACCTTTCCTATGCCGGTTGACCTTTCTTAACAACTTAACCTTTATTTAATGTCAGTATGGTGTAATATTAATTATCTTTATTGATTTCTTTTGAAACATAGGCTGCAAACATTTAGGAATTAAACAGGACATTACATCATTTCAGATGCATGGTGGGAAAGGTTTGGTGCTAAGGTGTCAAATCTTAAGAGGAGCAATTCGTGTCTTGAGCCAACCATGCAATGCTTCAAGACATGAGCACAATTGGAGTATGTTTGAACACATACACTCCAAAAAGCGCAATAGGTTGTCAGTGCAAAGATTGAATTCTGTTCATTACAACCTTCGCCTCTGTCACAAAAAAAATCTTGGGCATTGACTTATCTCCCATCAATCTAGAGGAGGTTAGTCCACACCTAGATTGGATCACCAAGGTAAACAATCCTGTCTTCAATGATGAGGACCTTGCATGGGTTGATCGAGCGGACTGAGAGGAAGAGGCAGTAGCCATGCTAGAGGAGGATTGAGCATGAGGAGAGCCCTTGGATGTTGGTGTCACTAAGACAGGCAAACATCATGGCTGCATCATCATCCAAGATCTATCTTAGATGACAATGCAAAACTTCTCATGATGTTGGGACAAGTGATGCAAGCTCCTCTAAGCCATAGACTTATGTTTTACTTTTGATATTTGTTTTAATGCCATGGATTTTATAATCCATGAGATTTGTATACATTTGACAATATTTATAATTTAAAATTTATACATCTAACAATGTTGTTTCCTTTAGCTAAAAAAAACAATTTTATACTCATGTGATCAATGCATACTTGTGTATATGGTCAAAGTAGCTTCTATTTGATTAGTTTATTATGTCTTTAAAGTTTCTTTATTAAAGGGTGCACAAAACAAGTTTTAAATCAATAAAAATCTCTATATTTCATGGTTTTTGCAATTTGCTGAGTCTTTGCCAAGTTTGGGTGTCCAAGTCTAAGTCTAGGTCAAAAAACAGCTTGTCGAGTCAGAGGCAACTATTCTTTCTGAATATTTAAACATAATCACATAAGGCTTGTGTCCCTAGACCTGAGTTTTTTTATGACTATTTTTATGATATCAATTTGATAATATGTGTAAATCTGCAAATGCAGAATGCAGGGGTAATCTTACACATACATATCTATGCTCATGATTGGAAAATACGGACGGCACACAAAGTATATCATACTTTTGATGTTTTTCATCTATGGTTACAAGGAATTATTTCCTGATTTTATATGATTCCTAAATGACTGTGATGGTGACACTTTGGGCCTCAAACAAGTTCAAAGGTCAGCTGCATAGAAACTCTCTGACAGGGAGTACACTGTGGTTATGCTGGAGACCAGAAAAATTCTTCCACGTGTAATCATCCCTGCTTTGCAAACTGTAAAAATCCAATACTCTCAACTGTGCATACCCAATAAGAAGGTTTGAAATGTTGCCCTACCTGATTGGGCATCATCATAAGAATGTTCATGAGCTGTATGCAGATTGTTCGAACTACTTTGCCTTCCTTGCACTTCTCTTAGAGGCTAGCCTAAAGGATAACTGCTTCCAGTTTGATCTCTTTGGTTGCTTCTATGTTTAATTTAGCTATATTGTTGGAGGATTTCTGCCCTTTGACAATAGTGCAGACCACAGATTGTCTATTCCTATTAACACAAACACATTTGAAAATGGTCATTCACTTGTAATCCACAGATGTCTTTGGAGGATAACATTGTGTTTTAGACCTCAGAGCAATCATATATCCCTGGATCCTGACATGTTTACTTATTTCTCCTGCACTACTAGGATCTATGAACCATTCCCATTCTATCTACTATATGCCTGCTTCTTGATGGTGCCTTTGAATTATCAAACAGAGACAATTTATATTTTCGTTATTAATATATGACACAACAGTATTCCTGGATCTTAATCATGTTTACTTATTTCTCTTGCGCTAATAGTATTTATGAACCATTTCCACTACTATACATGCCTGCTTCTTGATGCTGCCTTTGAATTATCAAACAGAGACAGTTTATGTTTTCCTTATTAGATATATGACACAACAGTATTCCTGGATATGTATGCTTCTATCAAACCTGTATATTATTCAATCTGGGTTCAAGAACCAGGGATATATGCCTCATTCACTAAGACAAATCCAAAAAAATATCATTTAAGATTGGATTTGTTTTGTTGGGATAACAGTGAACCCACAAGTACAACACTCTATCAGCAAAAGCCAAAAAAACCTTCCACAAATTAGAGCTGCAATGCAAATTGCTACATTGCTTCAGGAAAAGCAAAGTAAGAATAGTGCAATGAAAAGAATTAACCTTGCTATATGGGAAAGGATAAACCCTTAAGTCAACTAAGATTATGCCATGTGTCCAATACCTATGAAATGAAACAAAAAACAAAAAGGACCTAAATAAGCTTATGACTAAGCTGTGAATAGGTCCTAATTCTAACTAGGTGGATAAAATACCATGTTCATACCAACACCCTCCCTCAAGTGCAATTTAAGGGAGGCACAAAACAAAACATGAAAAGAAAAGATGGGTCCCGGTAACTAGGCCTGATGAGGTACCCACTGTTAGTTTATCAGCAGCAAGTTTTGGCTAAAAAGCAGAAGAAGCTTGAAGGCAATTGCGTGTACAAGCACCATGAGAGCCCCTGGTACTCTTCATTTCTGTGATCCAATTCAAAGCCCTGCACTGTCATAAGATGGACAAAGAATGAATGCCTCCATTGTGTTAGTATTCATCCATCTTCTGTGGGCTCTAATACCACTTGTTGGGTCAGAAAAATACACAGGAGATTAAATTACACCATGAATTTCAGAATAAAGCACAAAATAATATTCACACAATTTGACAGGACAATTACAATGTTTCCAAAGACCTTTGAAAAGGCAATATGATTTAACTTCCTAACCTAGCCAAACACCTTCTAGGAAAACTTTCCATGAGAACTAACATAAATAAATACCTAAGATTATGGTAACACAACCACCCAACCCTGATTATTATCCACTAACAGAAATAGAACACCTTTTGGATCACATGATGCAACAAATAGAAAGGCCCTAACACTCTTTAAACTGTCAATGGTAAATTAAATGTTTCATAAAATTTCAGGCTCAAAAGTTGTGTCAGAATTGTGGACTATATTGAAAGAAAACACTAGACTTCCAATAGAGGCAGGGATTTGTATTTGAAGAACCTATTACTATTATCCTCACTAAAATTAGATGACAAATTTGCTTCAACATCTGCTGAGCATAAAAGATGTCAGCATAATTATGAGGAGACTCGTACTCTAACCCTCAGTACTCATCTCCCATATTAGAAATCCACCCACATCTTAGAGAACCACATGGTGACATCTTGAGACATGAGGAGACTTCAAATCAATGTTACCCAAGGATGAATCCTTGGGGCTTTTCTATCGTTTTAGGTACCTAAGATGTTTTAGGGATGGCATGACAAGGTCAGAACATCCCCACCCTATTCCCTTTTCTCCTGATTTTGGGGACATCCCCAAGGACACCCTCTCCACATGGGGAGAGTCTCTTGGAATGTCGCCACATGGGGTTTTCTAGGGCATCCCCACATCCCCGTGATGTCCCAAGGAACAAGTATCCCTGTCAATGTCCTTCCGCTCCCATTATACCAGCTACCATGTGACAAACACTGACCATCATAGACACTGATCACCATTATAGACATTGATCCCCATCAATTTCTAACTTGTGCACTTTGACCAATGTCCAACCAACTTAATCTGGTCCATAGTTGGCATACTCGCAGAGAACTCGGCGAGTCTTAAAAAACTCGCGAGTTTTTTTTCAAAACGAGTTTTTACAGAGTTAACTCGCCAAACCTGAAAATCGAGTTTTTTCGAGTTTTTGCAAAAACTTGCGAGTTTTTAGTGGCGAGTACTCGCCAAAAACTCGCGAGTCCGATGAAAAAACTCATCTGCGCAGGAGTAAAGGCTGAAGACGTCTTTTAATAAGTTCATTTCATTTCAAAATCACTTGATACTTTGTGAGGAGTTAAAAACCCCCCCAAGCAAGGAGATATCATTTCCAACGATTTGCCATCTAGGAGAGCAGATTCAAACGCCATTTTGTGTGGATTTTGAAGGGAAATTCGATTCACAGGTAGGGTTTTTGTTTTTGTTTTTTGTTTTTGATTAATTATTTTCTTTCATTCTTCTTGCAAAATACTCATTCCAAATTGAAAAAAAGACATGATAGAGCACAAAGAAACAATTTTTTTGCATTTAGAATCCAAAAAACAAGATTCATCACAATCTTTTGTTGATTTTTTTCATTTTTTTCACTGTTTTTTGAAATTTTCAGACCTAGGTTCATTTTTTGTGTAGAATAATAAGATTAGTTAATAATGTTAATTGATAATTCATTTAAACACATTTGTATCAATTTAAATCAAATTTAGCTCTAGATTTTTGAAGTTTTAATGATTTTAGGTTGTTTTTTAAATTTTTTTGTATTAAAAAACTAATATGTTGTACATATTTTTGAATGTGTAGAATGATCATTGATCAGTGAATACACATTACACACTATAATGGCTTCTGGCTCTGGTTCATGCTCAGCATCAGGTTCCACCCCCGCCCCATCAAGTTCCACCCCTCGCACACCATCATCATGGGTTCCTGGCACTCGTCCTGCAGGGGCTAGAGACCCTACATGGAAATATGGTGTTAGAGGCCCAGTGCCTAGAACAGTTGTTTGCAGTGAATGCAAAAAAACATATCATGGAGGCATAAATCGCCTCAAATACCATCTAGCAAGCATTCCTCAATGTGATTCCAAGGTTTGTGAGAAGCACAAAGAAGAGATTTGAGAGAGATGCTTGCCCTACTTTCACTTGCTGAGGAAAAAAAAATGCAAAGGGAGAGGGCTAAAAAAGCCATAGCAGCATCCATAGCCAGTTCCAGTGGACATGCGCATGCCCATGGGACTCAGGAGCACGGGGTCGAGCACATGGAGATAGAGTCAGATGAGGATGCAGATATTATTGGCATTGTGGGCTCTCTTCATGGTCCACGGATTCGCATTCATGGCACATCCTCCACAGCCACATCCTCTAGGCCCCCCTTGTCCTCTAGTTCGACTAGAGTGCCAATGCCACCACCACCTTCATCTTCACGCAACCCACAAAGTTTTTTTGTGCCAAGAAACACACCAGGAGCATAGGTATCATTCGAGGCTACAGGGTGGAACAAGGAGGTGCATGAACATGCCAAAATGGCATGTGCTGATTTTTGGTATTTCAATAACATACCATTCAATGTGGTGAGTAGTCCCTATTGGCACAATATGGTCACTTCATTGACAGTTGCGGGAAAAGGCTTCAAGCCACCTTCTCGCAAAGATTTGAGTGAGAGGTAAGTGACAAGTCAACTTAAATTTTATGTTCTTTAATTTAAAATTTAAATTACTTTATTATTTATGTTGAATTCAAGCCATTTTTTGTTTAAAACTTACAATTTTGTACTTATTTAATTATTTTACTTTGTACTTGCAGTTTGCTCACAAATGCAACCGAAAGGGCAATGCATGTGGTGAAAGAGCAAAAAACTAAATGGAAGAAATTTGGCTGCTCAATTCTTTCTGATGGGTGGACGGATGGGAGAAACCGCACCATCCTTAATTTTTTGGTTGCTTCCAAAGGTGAAGTTGTGTTTTGGAAGTCGATGGATGCTTCCAACAGGATAAAAACTGCAGATACATTGTGTACGTTGTTGGATGAAGTTGTGATGGAGGTGGGGATTGCTAATGTGGTGCAAGTCATCACAGATAATGCAGCAACGTATGTGGCAGCTGGAAGGATGCTTGAGAGTAGACATCCATCACTCTTTTGGTCACCTTGTGCGGCTCATTGCCTTGACCTTCTTTTGGAGGACATAGGCAAACTTGTTTGGGTGGCGCCGATTGTAGATGATGCAAGGAGCATCACAAAATATATCTACAATCACCCTTGGGTTCTTAATTTGATGAGAGAGCATATGCAAGGGAAGGAGTTGGTGAGATCGGGTGCCACAAGGTTTGCAACAATTTTCCTAACGTTGCAAAGCATTTTGGATTCTTTGGGCTCTCTAAAACAAATGTTCGTGAGTCAAGCATGGAATGACTCCTCATATTCAAAGAAGGCCGAATGAGATAGAATTTCTGCAATAGTCTTCGACCCCTTGTTTGCACAAAAAGCTACAGAGATCGTGAGGGTAACTTCAAAACTTTGATTTTAATTTTAATCTCAAGTTGAATATAAATATATATTTTTTAATTTAACTTTAAGCCTTTCATTATAAATTTCTAACTTTGATCTTTTTGTATTTTTAATCTAGGTGTCAGAGCCCTTGGTTAGAGTCCTCCGCGTGGTAGATGGGGATGAAAACCCAATGGGATACATTTATGAGGCCATGGATAGGGCCAAGGAGGCCATCAAAAGTTATTACATGGGGGACAGCCTCAAATTTGATCCCATATGGGAGATTGTTGATAGGAGGTGGAACAATCAACTCCACCAACCCATCCATGCAGCAGGGTACTTCCTCAACCCTTCTTATCTCTTCTCAGAGAACTTCTCTGATCCTAATGGAGAGGTTATGGAGGGGCTCACAACATGCATTCAGAGGATGGAACCCGAGGTTGCAGTGAGAGACCTCATCATCAAGGAGATGGATATATACAGGGAGGCAACTAGTAATCTCTTTTCTTCGGAGCTGGCTGTTAGAGGAAGAACCACTCTGCCACCAGGTATAAAATTCAGAGTCTTTAAATTTTAAGTTTATTTCACATGCATCTTAGAATTTGATAAAATGTGTTTTGACTTTTGACTTTTGAGTCTTTGACTTTGTTTTCTAACTCTTCAATTTTGTTTTTGTTTTTTGCAGATGTTTGGTGGAAAAATTGGGGTGGAAAAACCCCAAATCTACAAAAAATTGCCCTCCGTATTCTATGTCAGCCTTGTAGTGCATCCAATTGTGAGCGCAATTGGAGCTTGTTCGAGTCCATTCACACGAAAAAGAGGAACAAGTTAACACAAAAGCGCCTCAATGACTTGGTCTTTGTGTAACATGGAACCTTCGGGGTTATATAGCAGAGCTGGAAAACCCAGTGATCCGGCCACTTGCATAGATAGACCCTGCGGGTGGATTGGACAGAGCGAGAGCAACGCATCGCTGAGCGCAGATGGAAACCCCGACTCTCAGAGAGAGGCAGCTGAGGATGGCACTGGGAGCCTGAGATGTAAAGCATGGTGAGCCAGAGCTGCAGAGCCATGAAAAGTGAGGCAATCTGCAGCCTAATACCTGATTTTAGCACCATGCAGACCAGAGGACCCTTCTTCCCTGTATCGACCAGGGAAGAGGGCGTTTGTATGTTGCATGAACAAGTATTAGTACTATCAGTCCTAGCCCACCGCTTTCATACCGACTTTCAAGCTTTTTAGCCACGGATCCATGAGAAGCGATTTTGTAACCAATTATAGTCATCCAAATTATTAGAAAGACTTTTAGCCTTAATATGATCTATTGGATTCATCTGTTGAAGGAATTTGCAAAATAAGTTTTTAATGAAAATTAAGCAATTTTTTCATTTCTCGAGTTTTTTGCCGAGTTTTTTCCGAGTTTTTGGCGAGTTTTAAAAAACTCTCCAATTTTTCCCTTGGAGAGTTTTTTGTTGGGGCGAGTTTTCCAACTATGATCTGGTCTATGCCAATCTATGCTAAGGTTTCATGTTCATAGGCCAATTGCCTTCTAATTCAACATATGAGATACAAGTTTGGCACTCATTGTTTCATATATCCACATTCTGTCATCAAAGGAATAACAAATTGAACTTACTGCATTGCAGCTTCTACCATAATGTTTTGCCTTCTCATTTTATGCCCATTGCCTTGTTGAGCACCTTGAGTTTGAAAATGATCCTACTCATATGCCTTAGGAAGAAAGTTTTACTATGAAAGGAGTTTATGATGTGAATATGACCATATCCACTTGGTGCCCACTATGTCTCTATAAGATAGTTTGACCAATTGTAAATCCCAAAGCAACTTAGTGTGTAGACCAAACCAAGTTTATATGTGTGTGTACACTGTACATATATTTACTTACAAACGTATGCATTTGTATATATATACATACAAATATATATGAAATACACACATGCATTTTTATATATATATAAAAAATAAAATAACCATCTCCAACATCCCTCTACCGCTTAAAAACTCACCTAATGCTCCCATCCTATCCTATATATGTGGATGGTCTAGATATGTGAAATACAATACACACATATTACGTCAACACAATACGTTATATAAAGTGCAAATGTCCCCATTCTTCCCGAGCATCGAAAGGAGATTTAGCCTATTGCGTCGATCCCTCGAGACAATGGTCCGTGATAGAAATTGTGGTCATAACGGTCGGGTAAAATGCAAATGTTGGTATCCTGAAAGACGATGTAAGAATCGAGCGCTTACGTGTTATTGCTTAAAATGATGATCTCTAACGTATCATTTCTACTTCCTGCTTAGGGACCATGTGTGTCTATTTAAAGGTCACTTTCATTTTCACATTATTCATGCATAAAGTGAAAAAGAACATAAACTTAAAGGAATAAGGAAGTATTCTTTAATGAATAGTGTTTTCTAATGACAAATTATGTGCCATAGAGAAAGTCCAATCTCCAAAGTATTTTGTTGAATAAGTTTGGGAAGTGTGAGTCAGCAAGACAAACAGGGCTTTCAATTTCAGCAGTGGGTAAGCCTGGTTTGGGGCTTGTAGTTAGAATTTTGGCATCTTGAAGGTGTGAAAGACCACCCTAAAGTGCTGGTTATTTTCTTGTTGCTGCATTTGAGCTTGAAATTGCTGTTAACAAGTTGCTGGAAGCCATCTATTGGAAGGATAATTGTTGTTGGAGGTTTCATTCGCCTTTGGGAAGGATTTGTTCGAGTTTTATGCCAGTTGTTGAAGCTGATTGTTCACTTACAGCCAGCCGTCCTTGTGAGAGGGTTCCATCTTCTTCAAGCAAGGAAAACGCCTCATCTTTGTGGCTGCTTTCTTTCCCTAAGGGGGCGCCCTTAGTATTAGAAGCTATTTCTTCAAACATTCGGTGGGAGAAAGTTGTAAGTTTTTATGTGCATTTTGTTGGGCGCGGGTACTGTAGCAAACACTGTTCACAGTGTTATTTTGGCTGCAAGTTAATCTAGGGTTGTAAATCGTCTCTTATTTCGAAATGTATGGAAGTTATGCAATGTAAGCACTCTATCATGTAATGAAGAAAGCCTTTAGCAATCTTATTGAGTCTCTTCTTAGTTTATATTTGAAGTTTAGTTTATATGAGTTCTTTATATGCATATGCTTGTTAGATTTATGTATATCATTGGCATCGAACATCAAAACACAAAAAACACAAAAAGAACAAACAAATACCAAAACAAGCACAAATCAAACCTACAAAAATCATCGCAGCAGCGAGTTCGGGTCATCACAGTGGTATCAGAGCATATCACTACAGTGGTAGCAGAGTGGATCACCGGAGCGTGGTTCATCACAGTGGTATTAGAGCGGTTTCCTGCTAGCCTGTTGGGTAGGTTTCAACTGCAATTCGGAGGTTTCAGTTGAACATGGCCACTTCCCAGAAGCAGTGAGACAAGAACATGAAATTTTTTGAACAAAGCTTAAAGAAGTTGGAAGAAATAAGTAAATTGCTTAGAGACCCCGCAACTAGAAGCAGTTTATCTCGGTATATGACTTCAAGTTCTAGCAAAGGTCTAACATCACAAAACAGAAAGAAGTTGTGTTCCTATTGCAGAGAGTCGTACGATTTAAACCATGATTGTCCCTTGAGACCTAAGGGCAAGGCGCATAGAATAATGTGGGCTCCCTATGAGGATTCAGAGCCTAAAAAAGCTGACCAGCATTCAACGGATCCCTTGGTGAGCAAAAATGAGACCTTAAAAGATCTACTTGAGTCCCTTGAAAGGTGAAGAAGAGTTAGAACACAGGGGTGATGGGCCTAAACAAGATGCCGAAAGGTCGCAGGATGGACATGTTGAGGGACATACACATGAAGAAAAATCAGAACAAAGGCTTTTTGGGTTGGAAGATTTACAGGATCCTTTGGCGGAGAAGGATGATAAGCTTGATCAAGCATTGACACAAGTGGACTCTACATCGTCTTTTGAGACATCCTATGAGACATATAGCAGCAGTGCCTTAGATGATGATGTGTGTGCTGATGATAGCATACATGATGATGCTGATCATGATGAGAATGAGGTTCACTCAACCTCGTACTATAACGCAGATTTGGGTGGAGAGCAGGAGACGGATCAGGAGATGGAGTGCGAGATGATCGACAATCCATTGTTCGAGATAGATGCTTCTTGGTCATATGATAATCCGCTCTTTGAGATAGATGTTGATCACCCCCTTGACCCGAGTCCTGAGATGAGCATTGATTGTGGATCGAGATTTCAGATAGAGTCCGCAGTGGAGTTTACTGAGGCAAGCATTGCGAGAAGTGCTCAACACTTCTCTTCTAGTCCACATACGGAGGATTTGTTGACACGTCAGTGTGGATTGGTTCAGGATGTATACCATCCCTTTTTGGATGGAGAGTTACCATCTTCAGTAGACGGAACTAGTGGTTACAAATACCCGACTCAGTTGTTGGCGAGTGAGTGCTTGCAGGATCAGTATTTAGTCTACCATCAGGCTGATGTGTACCCAACCAGGTTTGTTGCTTCTTTGTTTCAGAGACTACTGGTGGACACAGAGTTACAGAGGGATTATAATGTCAGCAGGCATGATGGCACAGGTGGATATCACATCCATGAGAGTTTAGCGGAGGTTATGGAGAGATGTTGCATAGCAGATGCTTCCAGATATCCTTACCTCCTCACGATGGATGGATATGAGTTCGGTTTATATTGGGATCCAGGTGGAGACAGAGTTAGCACCGCCGTTTGGATGGGTTCCAGTGTATTGCTTCACCACTTCTGGTATAGTGGAGTTAGGATCAGTGTTGAGAGAATTCTGAATGATATTCACAACATTCGAGCAGTTGTTACCAGCACTAATAATAGCCTTGATCTTCATGACAGCAGTGATGAAACTTGGCATCAGCATGAGAGGAAAGTGATTACACCGGGGAATGATATTTCTATAGAGTTGTCACATGTTGGTACTCGAGATTTGGGTACTAATTATGCAATTTACAATGACGATTCATGCCACAGTGAGTCTGTTTTTCATATCAGACCGTACGAAACCAATCAGAAAGGTTAACCAAGGGCAACGAATTCCAAGATCGTGAGTTGGGTGGATGTGCAGATACCTTGGAAGAAGAAGTGTGCGAAGATACCGACCAAACGACAGCTTCAACAATATCTGTTGAGCCATCCTACGAGGTTCATAGCAGCAGTACTATTGTTGATATTGTGTGTGAAGTTGATAGCACACATGATGCTGCTTATCAGTCAGGGAGCGATGATGATTCAGCTTCATATCATAGTGCAGCTTCTAAATTAGAGAATTTGTACGGGAGTGATGAGTTCCAGGGTCCTCATCATGTGATAGGACAACTTAAGGCCAATGACAGTATGATTGCCACAGTCGTAGAGCATTTTGATGTTGCTCGTCAGATGTTAGCTTTGGGCAGGGGCACTCCTATGATAGATGGGCACAATGATAGTAGTCTCTCCTTTGCAAAGTTTCACACACTTCGAGAGGCAGTTGGAATTATGAAACAACATTATCTACAGCTTCTTGCGGACAGAGATTTCCTTCTCGAGTGGGGTTGCATCTGTCACAAAGCATTGAAGCGGAAGGAAGAGGAGTTTGATGAGCTTACCTATGAGCCTGAGATGACCATGGATTCTTTAAAGAGCACTCAATTAGCCCTTCAAGTGTCACAGTCACAGGTCGAGGAGCTCACCGTGGTATCGGGATTGGCACAGTCATCACCCTCTTCCGATATAGTTCAGGTTTCCATGGCAGCAGCTGGTGAAGAACATATGTCCACGGATTGTGGGTGTGAGCAGGTTGATGATGTGGTTACTACAACCATCACAATTTCAAGGGCAGTTGATACAGATGGGATGACAGCGTTGGTGGAGAGTTGCGGAGAGCCATGTGTTGCACCTGGTCCTCCTGAGTTTAGTCCCATGACAGGTGATGCAGAACAGGTTATCGATAGTTCTTGTGACTTGGCAGTTGACTCACCAGGGAGTTATGTGTCAACTCACGACACTACTACTTCCACTTCACAAGAGATACGTAGAGCAGCATCTAGTTGGGAGATCGGTTCTTGTGATGATTTGTTTCCCTCTCCTAGAAGCAAATCCGTCTTTCCATCCCATACAGTTGGTTATGGTGGGCAGCTTGATGAGCCCATTCAGGAGTGCAAGTCAATGTATTGTTCCAGGGACTCAGAGTTGGATGGTTCAGACCAGTAGGGAGTGAGCGCGCAGTTTGTGAATAATCCCTCATTTGAGTTTGATAGTGGTTTGATCTATGAAAATCCACTCTTCGAGCTAGAAGTCGATCATACTACTGATACTAGTTCCAGGTTGAGTGACAGTCGTAGAGTTTTGGATCGTCCTAGTGCATCGGGATTCCAAACAGGGCTCACGGAGGAGTTTAGTAGTGTGTACTCGGTGAGGAGTACTTATAGTTTTTCCTTTGAATCACCCGTACATGATTCATACTCGATGCACAATTCTTGGGCACAGGGTGATTCTCTTGGAGCAGTCAAGGGGAGTACCTCTTATTTGTGTCTAGAGTTACCATCTTCGGAAGATGGAACTAAAGGCTACCAGTACCCAATTCAAGGGCTTGTAGGGGATTACTGGCAAGGACAACAGTCCGTTATCCATCATGCTGATAGGTATCTGACAGGGTTTGTTACTCTAATGTCACAAGGATTTCACACGGATACATGGTTACAAGGTGATTACAGTGTCAACGGACATGATGGTTTGATTAGTTATCACTTCCATGGGTGTTTTGGAGAGGCTGTAGAGAGATATTGTGTTGCCGTTGTTTCTAGATATTTTTATCTCTTCATGACAGATGGATGTGACTTCAGGTTGTATTGGGATCCGGGTGGTGACAGTTCTGTCACTGCAGTCTGGTTGGGTTCCGACAGGTTGCTTCACCATTTTCAGCGTGGTGAAGTTGTGATCAGAGTTGCGCAGCGGAAGTCAGAGGTTATCAGACATGGCAAACTTCCATTATGGGTTTGGGACCCAGGGATATTTTGCGTAGTGGTGTTTATGCTAACGCTTCAGGAATTAGTTAGCGATGCATGGGACGTTTCACAGTTCTTCTTTCGGGCCTTCCGAGGAGTGAAGTTTCTTTACAGTAATGATTGCTTGGGGACAAGCAATTTCAGGGAGGGCGGACTGTAATGTCCCCATTCTTTCCCGAGCATCAGAGTTGGTGGATTAGCCTATTATGTCGATCCTCGTAGGCTAATGGTTCGGGATAGAGGGTCACTTGAGCAGGCACTTGGTCGGTAAAATGCAGTGTTGGTATCCGGAGTATGGTGATGTGGTGAATTTGTGTGTTTGGCATGTTATTGGAGCTTAAAATGATGATCTTCACCATTTATTTCACTTCCTCAGGCTTAGGGACCATGTGTCTATTATTTAAAGGGGTCACTTTCTATTTTTCAGTTACTATTCATGGCTAAAGTGAAAAAAGAACATAACTTAAGTGAATAGTGCCATTTTAATGAATAGTGTTTTCAATGACAAATTATAAAAGGCAAAGAGAAAGTTCGACCCTCTCAGGCTATGAGTTATTTTGTTGAATGAAGTTTGAAGTGTGGAGTTTGTGGAAGAGAGAAACTAGGGTTTCTCAATTTCAG